>CAIGRQ010221341.1:0-13503 GCA_903798375.1 Fraxinus sp. D2006-0159 | reverse complement strand
TCATACGATTTTAAACGTCAACAACATTCAAGAAGTCAATAGCCAAACTTTGGAGCAAGATCAAATACTTGTTTTCTTAGCAAAAAATGTAAAAGTACTATCACCTTGATATATGGTATGAATGACAATAGCTCAAAACCATTTCATGCATTAAAAAACTACTTAGTGCATTAAAAAGTAATTCGAATACGATTTTTTTTATCAAGTGAAAAATAACATTTAAAGATTAATTTTTGGACTTGTAAACTGGACCAGTCATCCGGTTTGATAGAAATATTTGGCATTTCTTATCTCTATAAATACCAACTCTCTTATCATTTATTATAACAACTTTAGAGCATTCAATTGAGATTCTTGTGAACTAAAATTGCATTGATTTCTCACCTCATTTATTATTATCAAATCATTCTCAACTTTGAAAATCATTTCATTCATCAAAATTTTTCAAATCTAACTCTTGAGCTTTATTCATTGCTATCTATCAAAGTGTTAGCCTACTTCTCTTTACTTAACTTTGGATTTATCATTCATTAAGAAGAGAATATTTCATTTATATATTTATTTGAATTGTGGGTTGTTAAGGTCCCGAAAATCTCAATATTGTAAAAGGATCGGTGCTCCTTACTTGTAAGTCAGCGAAAGCTTTGTAAAGGTTGGATTGCACCACAAGTCAATCCACATAATGAAATTTGCCTTACTCGTGCCGGAGAGCTTGGTAAGGGAGGACATAGATCATTGCGTTAGATCGAACCTCCATAATTATACCATTTGCACTCTCTATCCCTATTTACTTATTGTCTTCATATTCGTGTTTGCTATTTAAATTACTTTAACTTGTTATTACACGCTTGGCTTTGAGTTAATTTCTTGAAAAAGTTTTAGAAACCAATTCACCCTCCTCTTGGTTAGCTATTTTTGGGCTTTCAATGAGAACCCACATTTGTATAACGCATCGTCTTGGAAGACGAAGTGGACAGCTGTCCTTCTGAGGTTTAAAGCTTTTTCCTTTCCAAGGGGTAGGGTTTGATCCTTGAGGTAGGATATGATAGTCTTCATCCAAGGTGGAGTGTCTTCGACCAACATTACTGCCTCGTTCATGTCGATAGCAGGTCTGGAAAGATGTTCTGTAGACACAACTGTGAGTAGTTCGAAATCTTTGATGCTTGCTACCTTTGATAGTGCATCGACATGGATGTTCTTGGAGCGTAGGATTTGTACCAGTTCGAATCTCTCAAATGAAGGGATGAAACTCATCACCAATTTTAAGTATGCTGCTACAGACTTATCTCAGGCTAAGAAATTACCATGTGACTTACAATTAGTTGGTAGTCTCTGGCTAAGAAATTACCATGTGACTTACAATTAGTTGGTAGTCGCTGTTGATGATGAGCCTCTTTACTTGTATTTCTTTTGCTAACCTTAGGCCAGCTAGGAAGCATAATCTGTTGTATTATTGGTGGCTTTGAAACCAAANGGCTAAGAAATTACCATGTGACTTACAATTAGTTGGTAGTCGCTGTTGATGATGAGCCTCTTTACTTGTATTTCTTTTGCTAACCTTAGGCCAGCTAGGAAGCATAATCTGTTGTATTATTGGTGGCTTTGAAACCAAATCTCATGGCACAAGTAAGCTTGTGTCCCTCCGGGCTGACCAAGATAACCCCTACGTCTGACCTTATCTTTCCTAAGGATCTATCAACTGAGAGGTTCTACATTGGAGGTTTGACAGGCTGCATTTTCTCTTCCATTTCTGGAACACGAGTAAATTCGGCCACAAAATCTGCCAAAGATTGGCCTTTGATGGCTACCCTTGGCTTAAAGATGATATCATACTCACTAAGTTCCACAACCCACTTAAGTAACATCCCTAAAGCATCTAGTTTCTGTAGTACTTGCCTGAGGGAGAAGTTTGTTAACACGTGTATACTGTGAGCTTGGAAGTATGGTCTCAACTTTCTTGACGTGGTTACCAAGGAGAGAGCTAACTTCTCCATGTCTGGATAGCGAGTCTCTACTGCCAAGAGCTCTTCGCTGACATAGTAAATAGGCGGTAGGTGGTTGTCCTTTTCTCTTATCACAATTGAGCTGAGCGCCCGGAGGTCACTGCTAAATATAACTGCAATGCCTCATGATCCTTAGGTTTGGAGTGGAGGGAAGCCTATCTCAAGTACTTCTTCAGCTCTTGTAAGGCTACTTCGCATTCCTCTATCCATTGAAACTTGTTTCGCTCTTTGATGACCTTAAAGAAGGGTAGGCATTTGTCTGTTGCCTTTGAGATGAATCAATTCAAGGCTGCCACTCATCCAGTGAGGCTCTGCACCTCTTTTAACTTTTGAGGTGACTTCATTTCAATCACAGCTTTGACCTTTTCAGGGTTTGCTTCGATGCCTCTTTGGTTAACGATAAAACCCAAGAATTTTCTTGAGGACATCCCAAAAGCACATTTCAAAGGGTTGAGCTTCACGATATATTTTCAAAAGTTGGAATGTTTCGTTAAGGTTTTTAACACTATCACCTTCTTTCAGGCTTTTTACCAGCATGTCGTCCACGTAGACCTCCATTGTTTTTTCAATAAGGTCGGCGAACACCTTACTGACAAGTCCTTGATATGTAGCTCCGATATTTTTTAATCCGAAGGGCATGGCCTTATAGTAATAGAGTCATTTGTATGTGATGAAGGAGGTGTGCTCTTCCGTCTGTTGGGAACATGGGGATTTGGTTGTATCTAGAGTACGCATCCATGAAGCTAAAAAATTCATGTCCGATAGCCGAATCCACAAGTTGGTCTACTCTAGCAAGTAGGAAGTTGTCCTTAGGACATGCTTGGTTTAAATTTGAAAAGTGTGTGCAAACCCTCCACTTTCCGTTACGCTTTTTAACCAATACTGGGTTACAAACCCACTTCGGATACACCGACTCCCAGATAAACCCATTGTCGATCAGCTTCTTAACCTCATCTTTTAGAGCCTCATATCTTTCAGGGTTGATGGCTTTTCTCTTTTACCTATGCGTCGTAACTTTTGGATCTATGTTTAAGTGATGACAACAGATCTTTGGATCAATGTCAATCCTACCGCCATGTTTCCAGGCGAAGACATCGAGATTTTTCAATAAGAAGTTTTTTAACTCCTCATTTACCTTTATGGGTAGGTTACTTCCCACCTGTAAGTGCTTGGTTGGATCCTGTGGGTCAACTGGAAAGCTCTTCAATTCTTCCATAGGCGCTGCTTAAGCTCGCAATCAATGATACGAGGGTCCAGCTCCTCTAAGTAAGCTGTTTCTTAGATAGTCATCCCTTCTTAAGGGGCTTGTATGGTTCCAAGGACGTTCACTTCTTCAGGGGCATCGGTCATTTCAACGTGTTCCCCTTGTTCAGTGGTACTCTCTTGTTCAGGGGCGTCGTTCATGTCAAGGTCTATGACAACGACATTGACGGTTCTCGTTTTTACTTTCCTCAGAGAGTTCAAGCAACATTTCCTAGCACCTCCATGGTCACATTGAATTGTGGCAATGCCATTTTGAGTTAAAAGTTTCATGCACGAGTAATAAATGGAGGTGACAGGCCATTGCTCCTTCAAAGACGGTCTTCCAAGCACTCCATGATAAGCGGATCAGTTATCAACTACCAAGAATTCCATGAAGTGGTTAGCGGTCAATGGTACGGTTCCCATCTCTATTGCTAGAATGATTTTATCATTTGGGATGATGCTATCTCCTGTAAAGTCATACAAGGACGAACTCATTAGGGTCAACTTGTGGTCAACTTTCATTTTGTCAAAAGTGGTTCCAAAGATGATGTTGATCGAATCCATTGTCTACTAACATTCTTTTTAGGCCATTGCAGGCCATGACTATCCTCACAACTAGGGCGTCACACTGTGGATAATGCTCACCTACTATATCTTCTTGAGTAAATGTGATCGGCGGAATCGCTCTTTCGATTGAGGATTGGTTAATTATGAAGCTCGTCATGGGAGGGTCACTTGCCTCTCTTGCGTAATTTTTTTGTGAGTTTCTAGATTCTACTCCGACACTCGGGCCTCCAATGATTGTATCAATCTCCCTGATGGGTTCCTGGCCATTGTTTGTGGGAGGGCTCCGTCTTTGTCTTTGACCTTCTCTAGGCCTTTTTGTTTTATTATCCCTTTCTCTTGAAGGGTCATTTCGGTTGGGACGCCTTGGCTCTGTATTTCCATATTGTTGGGCTTGTTTAGGATGAGCATTTCTTTGGGGGTGCCTTCCTCTTCCTTGGTTTGTGTTACGGGAGTGTCTTGTGACATCCTGCAATTCTCCGTGCAGTGGCCTTGGGATTGATGGTAAATACAATAGATGAGCTCTTTGCCCATATTTCTAGGTTTAGTATCTCGTCTCCTACCTCTTCTCCTTAGTGGGTGCTTTGTGTAGGGCTGGTACTGATGCATTTCAGCATTAGGGTTTACCTCGTCATAAGCCAAAGTGGGCACCACATCAAGTGTTGTAGCAGACAGTGCTTGCCCGTAGTTAAGTGGGGTATGCGATCCATTAAATGGGAGGTAGGACCTCTTTCTCTTTGGATTTGTGGTGAGAGAAGTCCCTGGCTGGCCCTGCTTCTATGATCTCTCAATTCTTCATTGAGGATTTTCCACCTTATCATTTCTAATAGGGCGTCATAGGTAGCAGGGTTCTTGTTGTGCACGTCTCTCCAAAAGAGAGAGTTCATGTTTAAACCTCCTCTTAAAGCAGTTAAGACTTCCCTATCTATGACTTGCACACAGTAGGTCATTTCATCAATGAAACGGGACAAGAAACTTTTCAATGTCTCGCCATGTTGTTGTTTCATAGCTTGTAAACATTAGATGGGTCTTTCATCTTCTTTGCTAGTAGCAAAGCACTTTAAGAACGTCTTTTTGAAGTCCGACCAGCTACGGATACTACCTTTCGACAATCGTGTATACCAGATTTCAGCTCCTCCACTTAGAGTTAGATGAAAAGCTCTACATTTCATAGCTAGGGTGGCCACTTTTAAGTTCATGTGCGTTTTAAAGCTGTTGAGGTGATTTACGAGGTCATCCCGCCCATCGTACTTGGGGATTTTAGGAAGTGTGAAGTGGTTCAGCATCGGGGTATTCCTTATGGCTTGTGAGAATGGTAAGTGGTCATCGTCATCGAGGTCGCAGGACCTTTGTGGTTCATCGAAATCTTGGTCCCTCTCCTGGTGAGTTTAGAGAGGTGGTTGGGAGGGTCTTGCCTCACTCATTACCAGGTCCCCTCTTTACATCCTATTTCTAGGTGGAGGAATATGGGGTTCTTCGTGGTATCGTTCTTGTCCTTCAAACCGAGGAGGCTCATGTTGCAAATGTCTAGGCATAGGGGAGGAGGAGCTTGCCTATTTCTAGGCAAAATGGGAAAATGACCCGGCCTATTTCTAGGCAACCCTGGGCTTATCCTATCAAAGATACTTACTTACCTATGAGGTCGTTCTGGCTCATAATTTGGTGGAAAGTTGAATGGGACTTCATATGGTCTTTCCGAAGCGTAATTGGTTGATGTGTCAGCCTCAACCTTTCTCTCTTAGGGAGCTTCCATCCTGGTATGATGATGTCCAGCCATTTGGCTTTGGGCTTCTTTTTCTTCAAGGTAATATCCATGGGCATCAAGGAATACATTTTCAGGGACTATATATCGAGGAATATGGTACCCCTTCATCCCTGCATGTTCATCAGCATCTCATGCATGGCTAAGTTTTGCTTGGTTATATTTCTCATGTTAGAAACCATCGTGGCCATTTCTCTAGTAAGCCTGGCTACGACCCTGAGTCCGCCTTTGGACCCTCGTCGTCTATATAGTGGGTGTCGTGGGCGAGCAGCTGGGGCAGCTTGCAAGAGTTTCCCTTATTCAGGGTGTCCCCTTGTCCTTCGAGGTGCACTCTCATCATTCGAACTCATTTCTTTCAAACACTTTCCTTAGCAAAAATCTCTTTTCTTCAAGGGCTGAATAAATATTAGCTTTTAGGATTTTTCAACTATTCTTTCTTCAAGAACTTCCCTTTTTCAAGGGTTGGAAGTTTCTAACGGTCCTTTCTTCAAAGACATTCCTTTTTCAAGTATTAAAACTTTTCTTTCCAAATGTATACCAGGCTAGCTTTTCTCCATGTGTTTTCATAATTAAATGTAAAATTTTTCACAGACGACGCCAATCTGTTGACCCCAAAAAATAAACTCTGTGAATGTCGGGCTCACTCTTTCCAAGTCAAGTACGATTCCGACAAGTTCTTACCGGAATAAGAACAGTAAGTGGACGGAGATGGACGCAAGTGGCACTTTGCTGCGAGAGACAAAAATGTTCAGTTTCGACGGTGTGAAACAAAAGTGATCGTACTAACATCGATCGCTGGATGTAAAACCGTGACACTAAATGTTACCATAAACGAGAATATGTGGAAAGATAGATAAAAATGTGCGTTGAAGTCACTATATTGCCAATTGAGATTTGTGTTCAATGAGCTTGTGAAGATGGTCAAGCAATATTCTCAGTGTTTGTATAGATTTCTCAAGAGTTCAAGTGTATATTTTGAGTCTATGATTGCCAAGAATCCAACCCCTGATTACTTACAAAGAGAACCTATTTATACAGTCTTGGTCGACGCGGTGATCTTTAGATCAGAACCACGTGGCCTCATCTCCTATATTGGGCCGTCACATCATTATCTATTCATATAATTAATACATTGACAAGTGGGGGTCAGTCGTTCTATACAATAGGCTGAAACACTGACAAACTTTATTACAAATGTTACATCAATCATTTCTAAGAGATCTTCGAATATGTTGCATGGGATATCGTCAGCTCCAAGGACTTTGGATGGTTTTATAACCTCAGAGAGCTTCAGAGAGCCTCAGCCTAAGTTGTAGTGCTTCGTCCTTGAGGTAGTGGTTCAACATGTACCTCGGCTTTTGATGGAGGGACTTCGGTCCTGTTTGACTTCCCCATTCTTCAACCCTGTGAATCTTCCTTTGATTTTCCTGCTGACTTTCTGCCCACGTGGCATCTTCATTTTGAGCATCGAAGGTGAGGCGTAACAAATTATATTCTTTTCCTAATTCATGTGTGTAATTAGTGGTTCAAGAAGAATAACGATGGATGCCCTCGAGAAGCTTATTGCTTATGAGCTGTTCCCATCATTTCCTAGTAATTTTTACTTACGTTTAAGTTGTTAGCTAAAACATGTTCTACATCGTTATGTTCACACAGGTCTTAACAAAGCTTTTAACTTCGTTCCGAGAGAAATCATTTATTTATTTTTCCCATCAGTCATTTGAAAAAATAAATAAATAAAAGAATATAAATTTTAGAACTTAGAAAACTTGACATTTGGAGAGTTGCATAAGTTATTCTACCATCTATTTATCTTCTTTCATACCAGTAATAATAATTAAATACAAATTAGGAAAAGCCTCATTGCAGAAAGAAAAAGAAGCAACATTAGAGGACTTCACAGTTTCGAGTCAATTAAGTCTCTGCTTGGTGAAGTTTAAAATCATATTTTTAGTAGATTTTGATAGAAGTTGATGAAATGTGTGATTTAAAAGTTGTGGACTCATGAAATATGTGGTTGAGATTAACTGTTGGCTTTGACTTAAATTAAAATCTAAATTTTAATTCTTACCAAATAGGGGCTAATAGGAGGGAGCAATCAAGCGAACTTCTCCAAGGTAGAAATATGCTCACCAGGATAATGCGAAAGGAGTAGAAGACGAAGTATGGAGAAATGTACATAATAGTGCCAATTAAGGGATCAACATTGTAAACAATACGGAACAAGTTTGACAGCATTGGATGTGTATAAAAATCAGAAAAATGACACTTACCTGTACTTAACAGTATTGCTTTCATCAGGAGACGCCCACTCATATCCTTAACTGTTTTTCGCAGTGCCTAGAATTAGTGCTGGTTTTGAAACAATATTAACTTGGCCAGCAACATGGCAAGCTGTCAAACCTTGATCTCCAATAATCATGACCTGACAAATAATGGAAAGCCTCAACAAATTCTGAATATGTCTGTCATCAAACATTTTGAAGAAAATCTGATTTCCTAATTGTTCATATCGTTTTTCTTTTAAGCATTCCTTATTTTAAAATGCATTAAACATTTGGAAGAAACACTTATTTCCATATTTAGACTGTAAGAAGATTAAAAAAGGTGCTGTCCATATTTTTTGTTTCTATTTTCTTTCTAGCTTTTCCTTGTTTTAGACTACAATCACAGAACTGAAGCTCGAGCTGCAACCAAATCAAGAATATAGTGGAGCATAAATCACAGTACAAAATTACTTGGAAGAAGATTATCACTCACCAAGTCATATGATGATTTTTTTAATTTAGATAATGCAGCTTCCGAATCGATTCCAAATATATTTTCTTTTTGTGTATTTGCGTGAGTTAGTTGGCTTGGCTACTAATGAGGAATATATTGAATTACGAATGGTGAGTATCTTGCATGCTTAGTTAATTTTTATTTTTCCATGTGAAATTTGATATATATTGAGTACATGATTTAAGTTAAGTATTGTGTAGGAATAAATTGATTTTATAATTGGATATGTTGAAATAGTGGAACATAGATGCTAAACCCAAAACCACTATATTTTACACCTTAAACTAAATTTATAATAGTTTGAAGATTTCGCAGTTGTAGAAAGATATTGAGATAAATGAAGTTTCAATGTGTGAAATTAAAATTCTTGTGTGGATTGTCTAAGATCAATATGATAAAATTGGACCAAAGGTCTTAATTTAGATGTAGTTTACTTGGATAGGTGTTTAATGAGTGCATTGCACTAATTTATTTGACAAAAAAAAAAAATCTTTGTAACTTTTGTGACTTGAGTTATTAAGCCTGTAAGGGAGTTGAAACCTATTGCCCTAAGTCAATTCACTTGAGAGTTATCGGCCTAAAGTTTGATATATAGGTCATTTAGAAAGTTTAAAGAAGAGAATGCTACAAATTAAAAAAAATAAGAAAAATATAGAAAATCGAAAAAAGCAGGTGCATGAAACAGAAGACGTACCAAAGGCCTCGGTTAAATTCCAAACACTTATTTAGGGAAATTCGACTTTTGAAAAGGAATTATTAGTTTAGTTAGGTCCTAGATATTGAAGTAATCAAACTTGATAGAGAATCCCTATTTATTGAAATGTTGAACTGCAATTGGAGAGATTTACATAAATCAAAGAGGTGATGATAGTATAAAATTCAATCCTAGATCACATACTTAAAAAGAGCGAAAAGAAAAAATTTGAGGGTATGTGAATTTCACGAGTGAGAATAAAAACATATTTGACTGTTAAGAGTTAGAAATGGAACAATTTGTGAATTCATGATGCTATGTTTAATTCTTCACAGTCACGTCGACTTTGAATTGGAAAAGTAGACTTTAATTCATAAATGGTGATCTTGAAGCTGTGCCTAAATTTAATGTCATGATTTCAATTCTGAAATAAAATGATGGGTTAACTAGCTAAATATTTTCGCATGTTTATATGCTTGTTTCAAATTAGGCTATGATTTTGTTTAAGTACAAACAAATGTTCAAATTTGACAAGTGTATTCTGTGAACTTATTTGGGATCTTAAATATGACATTTTATAATTCTTTTGATGAATTATTACCTAATCTTTTATGTATTGTGTTTAATACGTAAAACTCATGATTTGATGAAGAATTGAAGAAAACGAGCTAAAAATATAAAATAATAGTAAGATCCAAAGTTTGGGGACTAAAGTTCAAATACTCAAAAATTGTGACATGCCTCAAATCGATAATTGGAGATTGATAGAGTCAATTGGATTCAATAAGAAGTCAAAAAAGAATTAAATATAATAAAAGGATCTTTACAAATCAATTTACAACCACACAAGGCATATTCTAGATTTTTAACAGGGTCTGAGGCTCATTTTTTGAATAGTAAACGTTCGAATTGAAGAAATTCTATTTCTACAAGAATTGTGTCCCTTTAACTTATATTTCCAACGCACTTAAATCACCTCATTCGAATATTGGTAGAAAAAGATATGACCAAAATACGGAAAGTTGTGCATAGATAAAATCATGCGCTCGTGAAGACAACTTTTCTTATTTGATTGAAACTCTTTTGGAAGGCAATTTTGATATGAATCTTAATCTAATTTCATCATATAAAATACAAGACGTGGGCAGCCACAAAAGGATTTCTCTCCCACCTCTCAAATTACATTCATATCATAAAATCAATCAAGAACGAGGGGCAGAATCAATATAAGTTAGAGTGGAGAACAAATCTAGCAAGAAATTGAATCAAGAAATATCAAGAACTTGAAAAATCAAATCTTGGGGTTGGTAATCAAGAAGAAGAATTGGACCGTGACATATCTCTTTCTTGTATTTATAAATTTTGGGGTTGTTTTATCATTATACACATGTTTAGCTAGATTTGTTTTGTATTGGATAGATGATAAACCTTGTTGTTGTTAAATTCAATTCATGACTCGTTAATTTAGTAATTTCTTGTGTTTTTGATTATTTATGCATTCATATTGTGTTATTTAAATGTTTAGCTAGCAGTTGAATAACATGTTGCCTATTTGTAGCTGAGAGGCTTATAATATGTAGAACACTGCATATTTAACATATGGATAATATGTATTATGAATAATAGTTATGATGTGTGCAATCTTATAGAATAAATTAATGCATGTTTTTTATGAATTCGGACTAGGAATATGATCGAATCGTGTTAAACATAGGTTTAATATATCATTAAAAGGAATATTGAATAAAACTGGATTACTGGTTGCCATTAACACTAGAAAATAAAAACTATATTTTATGAGTCGAGAATTGGAAATAACACTAATAGAGGGATTCACAAATCCAATACGTTTATATCGATAAAACAACTTTTAATTGCTTTCTTGGTTTAGAATTAGTATAAATAACAACGCATTCACCTCTTTTGTGTTACGAACATCGAATTTAATAGTAACTAATGAACTAGGATTAAACATTATTCATCGTGGGACGATAACTCACAACTCAATTTATTTATTACTTGTAAAAAAATCTTGTACGCTTGCGAGTTAATTTCAACCGAACAGTTATGTGCCATCTCTCCACTTTCTATGAGCTAAGGAACTGGTTTAGTAGCTAATGTCCAGTTTGAATCTACTGCTATAATCAGAATGATTATCGGATAATGGTGTAATGTACTTCAAAATACTAAACCATCTGTCAATCAATTTACACAATCTATCTATATTGGGAACTTTAGTGTATAGAAAGCGATGTGGGATTTCACCATGTTAGTTCAGTATTTATCTAATTTAATTGGTATAAGATACATATCATGAATCAAGTTTTCTTTTCTATGAAATCGAGACCCCACAATAACATCAACGAATTAATTTTGGCATATAAGATTTGACATCAGTTACGTAAATCCTTTTTCCATTAATCCATAAAATTTAGACGTATTATTAGGGAAATATTGAATGATATGAAACCTTCTTGGCTTTTGCAAACATGTTAGACATGTTAATTTTTGTTTACGAACGTGTTATATTGGGATAGCAATGGCATAACATAAGTAGAAGGTTTTTTAATAGCTAAACAACTTGTATTCTAACTATTAAAGTTATAATTCAAGTAATTTATTTTTTATTGTTGTTTTTGCTTGTTGACATCATTTTTATCGATTCTGATATGACTACACATTCATATTAATATGTTTATTACTTTATTTTATGATATATTCATGTTCGTACATTTCTATCTTCAGAAGTGTTAAATGAATCCCTAGCGTCATGCTAGACTTTTCATTCAATAATTTGATGAAATAATACGTTTTATGCTATATTCATGTATTTCTATCCTCAAAACAGTTAAATGAATTCCTAGCTTGGTGCTAGACTTTTCATTCAATAATTTGATGAAATAATTAGTCCATGTTATAGTATTCTTTTCTTGAATTAAGTTTAGCTACTATAATCTTATCACCTGCTGGTTTAATTTCTACTATATCAATTTGAAACGCAGTTCAATGATTCTTCTTACTTAAATTCTGCTCTTTTTGTTATATACCAAAGTTCATATTATCCTGTATTCCAAAATTCTTTTACCATCTTTCCTACCTATTTCACATTGTATAGGCAATCTTTGTTGACGATAATCTCATAATTCATCATATTAGTGTCCCCTCCCAGCGTAATTTTATTATCCTGGATTAGTTTCGTTACTCTATCCATTAGAGTTATGTATGCCATCTCTCCACTTTCTATAAGCCGAGGAACTGCTTTAGTTGCTAATGTGCAGTTTTAATCTACTGCTGTAATCAGCATGATTATTGAATAATGGTGAAATGTACGTCAAAATACTAAATGCAAGAGCAAGTTACTTGATAAGATGCTGCTTTCAGTTTTCAAAAGAAAAAAAAAAAAGGTAAGATGCATGAAGAATCTGATAGGCTTGCTATTATAATGCTCGAATTGACATTTTGCTACATTATAGTGTTGATATTGTTGGAAGAATTTAAATAATCTTGCCTTTACATGCGGTACGAAGAAAGTATTGGAATCACAATAAATTTACAATTTTTTTTAATGTATATCCAATTATTTGATTTACGAGCATTTTGTTTATTTACTAGTTCAATTTTTGTCCAATTAGTATAGTTGCATATGGTTTTTTAGTTTCCATATACATGTTTGTGTATAGATTCAATTTTATCTTATTCTTCTGCATTATGGACATACTGTCGAATTGAGTTTCTTGAAATCAATTATATCTTGAGTCAGTCTAACAGTTGTAGCGATTTCTTTTCAGAAAGTGAAGAAATTCTCGTTGGCAGAACAGGGTGAAGAGAAAGCAGATTTGACCACCACGAAGCAAAGTTAACTTTCAAGCTCTCCTGGACATCTTTATGATGAGAAACTGGACCTTTTCTCTCCATTTGTATTCACGTATTCAGTAGAATTCTGATTGCGTTTTCACGTTATATGATTTTGAGCTTCAACGAAAGGGAATCACTTGATTTTGTAATGTTTATTTTTAATTTCATTTGATATTGCAAAAGGTTAACTAAAATATATGGGATCATCTGGGTGTGTTTGATTGCGAGCATGATATTTGAATGGAAATAGACAATTCAATTGCTTAGAACTTATTCGTATGTAAATTAATAATTAAAAGTATTTGATTGATTTAATTTTAAACTTACAAAATATTATACTCGTTTATTTTTTATTGGTGGGTAGATGAGATAAAAAGATATAATGAATACCTGGAAAATAAAATTACCCCTCTCTAAAAAAAAAAGTATTTTCCTTATTTTTAAGTTGGTGGTTAATATCTACGTAACCTTATTTAATCGGTTTTTTTTTTTTTTCTGTTTTTCTTGAAACATATGCATGGAGTTATTTTGTTGAGGAAAGCAGAGTGGAGAGGGAGAGGGGGGGGGGGGGGGAGAACCCCCCGAGGAGGAGGTGCGGC
>CAIGRQ010221290.1:0-11347 GCA_903798375.1 Fraxinus sp. D2006-0159 | reverse complement strand
TTTTACAACAATAAGAAGTTATTTGATCAATTATAATATAATTTATAAATATTAGCCAAACATGGAATTAACCAAAACGAAGCTAATTGATAGTGACGAATAGATCCTCGAACAAGAAATCCAATTAAATGAGATTCGGGTACGAAAAAATTATAATTTCATTCCTTCATTGACATCAAGAAACCTATCAACCACAAAATAGAAACAGGAGGAGGATTCCAAGATATATAAAATCATAAATTAGTTTTACTTTACAATTATGAGGGGAAAAAATACAGTAAATATGAACATTCCATAGAGAATGGTTCATTTCACTGTCAATGCCTAATTCGGCATAATGGTATATTTCCGTGGATGCTAGCTTACACCCAACAAAGCTTTTAATCAACCAATTCTTCTGTCATAATGAAATATCAAATGAGGTAACCCAATTTTTTTTTATGAATATAATTTAACATTCTAAAAACTAAAGATCCTTCTTGGCACCATCTTAGCAAAGGACGCCATCTGTAACAAAACTATCAATGAGAAGGTTTGAGGTGAAAAACTTGGCATGTCGACTCATACGAATTCTTGGCTGCTGCCTGCTCGAATTTCTTGGCAGCAGTTTCGTTTTCATGTAAGCCGGTTTGAATGAAAAACCTTATCCACCAAGTTGAGCTCCTCCGTTTGGCCTATTCAAGGCAAAAACCAGCATGTTAAGTAACTTTGTTTCCAAACAAAATTTATAGTTAGCTAACTTTGTGATTCTAAACATGTTTAGATATTTTACTTATTTCTTAACTTACATCGCTATCAAACTAATTCACTCACTTATTTCCAACTTGGATCAATAAAAGCGATTATTTCATAACTTACTTATTTACTTTTATGTAAAGTAAACTTTTTTAAGTTTAGCCAAACTAGCCACACAAAAGAACTAGCTTTTGAAGTTAGGGCTAAATGAAACCATTAGATGCTTATCAGCAGTCATCAACCAAGCATAACAACTAAGAAATTTTGCAGTTCAATATAAATCTTTTTCAGTTTTTACATTATGATTTCAATATAAAGACGACGAAATATCAGGTGACTGCTTAACACTACATTCAACCAGCTCTCTCCGTGATATCAAATATTATGCCATTGTTACTTTCAATAGCAGTAAGATAGAAGATAAGGGACAAAAATATGCTTTGACCCGAAAAATCAAATTTCATTCTATCAATCCCCAAAAAAGTGAAATGTGAGAATAAGAATGCTCAGACAAAAACCGAAACCTTGACCACCATCTACTTGTTGTCGTTATAATTTTAGATGAAATACAAGGCCATGTGATGCATACATGTTGAAAAAAAAGGGGAAAAAATGAAATATTGGCAACTTTACCGGACGTCCGAACTTTGATAGCTCAGCTACTTTAGCTCTCTGCTGACCTGGTTGACCTATATAAAAAGGAAATTTAGTGTACCTTCAAAGGAGCTTCAGTACCAGTTAAACAATCATCAGAGAACAGAACCAGTATAAGAGATGTTTGTACCCTAACTAACAATATTGTTCTTTTTTTATTTTTTTATATCTGGAGATCTCCGAAGATAATTGAATCCCTGACCACTTGGCACCAAGAGTAAATATACACAGTGTTTGAACCCTTGACCACTTCATCATACCAAGAGTAAAAAGCTGACTAGCTAATGAGAGGCAAATAGGCATCAGTTCAACAAAATAAATTAGTTTTCACTTCATTCTTGATGTTGAGTGGTAAAGAGGTGTGTATGTGTACTCACTCAACAATGTAGGACAAGGAGTTACACTCCCCACTCAAATAGGTGACGATCACATCCAATCTCTAGCTTACTCAAGACTAAGCACTCCCACATGGATAACTTTACATGGGTCTGCAAGGACTAGACCACTAGCCTTGCGAACATAATTGAACAGTATACAACTAATAAGCCAAAATGCTCAAAACCAATGTAAAGTAGTAATTCTTCCAATCTTTATAACCCATTCATTTAATTCTGTCCAGATGTAAATGGTGTGAAATGGCGAGTAACATTGAAAACATGATAAACCTTAAAAAAGCTTTGCCAATTCCAACTAGTTGAAGGAATTAGATATCCTTGTCAGCTAAGAATGTCTAGAAGTTACAGATGTAAAACTATCAAAAGGAGACAATAGATCATAATTCTAACAATTACCTGATAATAAAACTAATCCATCAGCAGCTACCCTTGCTAATTCTGGAACAGTCGTGTTTAGGTACTTGGGTGACAAGTAATCCAAAGCATCTGACACAATGACAAGAGAGAATGACTTCGCCCTGTAGGGAAGAGGAAACTTGATATCGGCCACACGCACAATGCCTTTGTGCACAAGACTCTTGCAGTTGCCATCGACATCATCTAACTCATATGGCTCAACACCCCAGGCCACAGTATCTTCTTCTTTTAATAGTTGAGAGATCACTGAGCAGGTGTCGGGGCCTACATGCAACACTTTACTCATGCTGTCACCATATGTTTTCTTCAAAATAGGTATTATTTTCTGAACTTCTAATGTACATGAGACACCTCCTGCATATACATGGTTAAATTACTTGGGAAATACTTATCCATATTATTAAAAACATTTCAAAGAACAGGAAAGAAAAAAAGGTCTCATGAAAACAATCCAGATAAAAAACATACTAGTGCCTAGAGTGGTGAATATTAGATTGAGCATATTTTTCACTTCATAGCAATTATGAGATAATAGAAACAATAAAAATCAGTAGGCCATAAAAGTAAGCCAGATCTCCATATTAATAGCAACCAAATATATGTATGCACTTAATAAGAACTTTTTTTTTTTCTAACCACAAAAGCATAAATTTGTTTGAAGAAAATTTAGATAAATGGGATATCAAAACCTTTAGAAAAAATTGCAAATTCCCAATATGAACATTTGCCACGAAAGATTTTCACCTTTCTTATAAACAATGGACATAAAAATTGCCTGCTTCAAAGCGCCACTACCACCACGAGTCCACGACCAAACCATTTTGTTGCAGTCGTAATGGTTATATGCAAAAGAAATTCAACTTTTTTCTATCTGAATATGTTTACTAATCTTAATTAAGAAAAAGAGACTTTGGAATTAAATAGGTTGAACGAGGTTCGCTTTAATACATGCTGGTACGACTATTAACAAAATCTAATATGAAAAAGTTTCCATTTCATGAAGTAACTTCATTTTAAAATGCAGATATATAAAATGTTATTGTTGGCATAAACCCTGATATGACAATTATGATGAGCAATCGAGATTTGGAATCAAGATATCATATTTTGTTTTGAAAAATATTTGGCATGTAACATATCGTCTTGATTTTCAGTATTTAGTCGCATAACTTCTAGAAAGTTACCATTGAGTCTATTTAAAGTTGCTATATCACCACTCCTTCCACCTGTCATGAAACACGAAAAATATATAGTAAGTTTTCATTAAAACCACACATCAAAAGCAATGGTGCATTGTCATCAAATAGAAAGCTATGTTGCCTAGATTTCCTAGTTCCTGCCTCATCAAGACTAAAAAATAAGAAAAGAAAAATCTGGCAAAAAATAATGCGTGGTTAAAAAAAAGGGATGAATTTAGCTGGTGAATGTTCATGTGATATAAATATGCTAATTCACAGAACAACTACATACCTGAACCATGGTACATGTAACCAATTATCAGCAATGCGCCCTGAAAATTCACAAAAGATCTCATATCAGTTTTCTCGTTAGTGAACCAAAGCCTGACAATATAATATGTTTAATACTAACATAAACGAAAATAATGAAGCCGAACAATTTAGCAGTGTCAGTTAGCCAAGTTTTTCATTATTCATCTGAAAAGTACCAACTGTCAACATGATCGTGGTATGAGACTGTGTATACGTGTGTTCTTGAGTGTAAGAGAGTTTGAAAAAGATAAAGTTCAGCGGCTTACCACAACCACGAGCCCTATTGATAATAAAGGAGATGGGCGTGATTTGGGATGTAATGAACCCACAAAAGGGAGGCTCCCACTGTCTGCAAAGCGACGAGCAGTATTTGCCCTTCTAGACATTGTTGTCCAGTTATAATGAGCCAGGAGCTGGGATTGATTGCAATAGAAAATAAGATATTTCAGAAGCAATAAAGGCTTTTTTAGACATATATGAAGTACAATGGGCACAGAAAATTACATATCATCAATACAGGGCCTACCAGCATACAAGCTGATTAACAAACCTTTGAGGACTCACTGTGTTCCAACATCACAACCAGAGAGAAATCAGAGATATTTACTCCCATGAGCCCATACACCCAATACAGACATACATGGACAGCCTAAAATGAGGTAAAGCCCACTCATAGCAATTAGTAAGCATAATATAAATTTATTGTAACACAGATTTTGTTCCTTAGGTGAACTCCCCTTCTTGGTTCATCTAAAACACTTATCACTGAAATATCTGTTCTAACCGTCTTCAACCTGCTAGTTAATTCTACCTCTTAATGGTCGTAGTTGCATAGATCTTTGATGCAGCAGTAAAACCATACATTTCTATACTAGTTTTCCATAAACCGTTTAAAATTATGCAGCTGAAAATTCACTCAAATCATCTGAAAACCACTCCATGCTCCAGATCCATACAGGCTAAAGAAGTATCACAAAATCATAAGTAAAAAAAATCAACGAATTAAATAAAAGTTATATAAAAGTTACCTGAAATAGTGAGCTCGGAAATACTGTGTACGAGAGAATGAAATTGGATCTGGATCTAGAACTCAAACGAACATGAAAAGGCGCTCAGATTTGGTTGGATAAATAGTTATTTAATTATTCATATAGTGGTGTCACTTTCGGATAGTGATTATTATCGGTCTTTGTCAATGATGAGAAACGACGACGAAAATAATTAATTATTCTGTAATTAGTGAACCTGGTTTCTGTATATAATTTCAATTTTCTTGCTAATGGCGTTCATTAATTTGATTGATTTTCAGTGGAAAAGTGAAAGTCGGCAGCAACGTTTTGTTTGAATTTGGAAGATGGGACAAACTTCTTTTTGTCGGCATGTTTTTTTTTACCAATGTTAATCTAGGTTTCAACTTTCAATTGTCAGTGGAACTCATATTTGCACCGTACAATAATCTATAATGCCCTTGTTTGGGGAAATTTTANACGTTTTGTTTGAATTTGGAAGATGGGACAAACTTCTTTTTGTCGGCATGTTTTTTTTTACCAATGTTAATCTAGGTTTCAACTTTCAATTGTCAGTGGAACTCATATTTGCACCGTACAATAATCTATAATGCCCTTGTTTGGGGAAATTTTATAATCAAGATAAAATAAAAAATTGGATCCTCATTTAGGGCGTGTTCGATAGAGATTAAAATAGAATTAAAATTGAAAAATTAGTCGTTATTATTAACTTTTATTAGACGAGTGAGACTCAATAACGATTATATTTTTAATTTTAATTTGATTAAAATTTATACCAAACAGATTCTTACTGTCTTGCTCAAGATAAAAAAAAAATAAAAATAAAAATAAAAAAAAATAAAAAATCTCACATTAAAAAACTATTGCCAGAAAGGGTCATTATACTAAATATCGAGAATCATTTTTTGAACGATTTTTATCTTACTTTAATTCAATTATTTCAATAATACATTTACTTTTCATTTTTTAATATGTAATAAATACTACAAAATTCTTGTAATGTATGAACTTAGTATTATTAATTCTCAATTAATTAACATTCACATTAGTTTATGTATCTTATTTGTCTTCAATCTTCATTTATACATTTTGTTGTAATTCTAATACTCACATTCTAAAACGTTTTGTAATTTTTCCTCCAATTCAAATAAAAGATCCCATCGACTAAGTAGATCTAATGCATATTGTGGGCGTGTTCGGTAGAGATTAAAATCGGATTAAAATTGAAAAATTAGTCGTTATTATTAACTTTTATTAGACGAGTAGGACCCAATAACGGTTATATTTTTAATTTTAATTTGATTAAAATTTATACCAAACAGATTCTTACTGTCTTGCTCAAGATTAAATAAAAATAAAAAATTCTCACATTAAAAAACTATTGCCAGAAAGGGTCATTATACTAAATATCGAGAATCATTTTTTGAACGATTTTTATCTTACTTTAATTCAATTATTTCAATAATACATTTACTTTTCGTTTTTTAATATGTAATAAATACTACAAAATTCTTGTCATATATGAATTTGGTATTATTAATTCTCAATTAATTAATATTCACATTAGTTTAAACTTAATGAATATTGACTTGATAGATCTTAACCTACATGAATCTATAATTATTATAAATAAATTTATTTCTATTCATATATCTAGAAATTTTAATAGGTATTTAAACTCGTGTATTAGCAATTAATTCTTATGTACCAAATGTAGTATGAAAATGTTGCTCGTCTGTAGTATTTATTCATCACAAAGAATTTGAATAATAGAAGATGAGTTTTGAAAGTAAAATTTTCTTCTTTTAAATATATATTCTAGATTTTATTTTCTTTAGTTCGTTTGAGACTCGTTCAATCCACGCAACAAATAGGTATAAAATATTAATTTTACAACACTTATAAAGTATTTCAGAATATCGTTCAATGCACGTTCAATTTTCACTAGTTACCTTAAAAAGTGTCGTTTTAAATCATAGTTAAGAAAATTTAGAATTAAGTTTCCTATTATTAACACGAACAAAAACGACGAGTCCTTGGAAAAGGGTTTAATTTTTTTCAAAGGAAACTTTAGAAGTGATTCTTTAGTATAAATTTGAACATTTAAGCCCCCGTTTGACATCCATACTTCTAAAAAAAATTGAGTATGATTTTTAGGATAACATGTGGTTAAAATATAGGGAAAAATTTTAAATTCACGTGTAAAATATTTTATTGTGTGAATGTGTAGTTAAAAATGAATATGTAAAAAAAAAAACTTTTCAAAAGTGTGGTTATCAAACAGGGGCTAAAGCTTGTCTAAATGAGAATAAGCGCTTGTTTAGTAGAAATTAAAACCAGTTTTTTAACAAATTTTTATAAAAGTAAATTAAATATATGGTTAAAAAGTTGTGTTCATATGAAATGTATGGTTAAAATTAATTGTAGAATTTGACTTAACTTTTTATTAATTTTTTAGGGGTACCAAACAGAGGCTAAGTGTATGTTTGGCAAAGCTTAGTATAGTTTAAGACGATCACACTTTTTATCCACACATTTTATAAATTCATAATTTATTACTCATTTTTTATTCACGTGGAATTCGCTACTTATTTTAATTAAATACTTCCAGACAAGCACTAAACCAATCCAGCCAACTTGATTAGTATAATATAGTAGAGATAGATAAATGAACTCAAACCTCAATGAGATCGAATTGAGTGTTTTCAAGTCGACCTGAAAATTTTATTTTACTTTCGGGAGGTAGAACATATGGTTGGCACGTCTTATGACATAAAAACTTATATGTGGTAGGAATACACTTCTATACTTTATGCAATCGCTACACAATATTTTTGAATTGTTGGGCACTTTGACATGTTCAAATTCTCTGTAAGAATATTTGGTAATCGTATATAAAAGTAGGTTCAACTTGACTCCAGATAGATTCTTAGGCCTTGTTTGATGTGTAGAATTTTTCATGGAAGTTGGAAATTATTTTCCATTTTTCACATTTTTGACTGTTTGATAGCCAAAATGTTCTAGACAATTCCTTTGCCAACTTCACCCTCACGTGACCACTTTTTCTACATTTTCAATGAATTTGTTTTCCCATGCTTTTGGTGATTTTGGAAACAAATTATATTCTCAATTGTAAAAAAAAAAAAAAAAAAAAATTCTCTTTAACAGACAATTTTCATGAAAAATGAAGCCAAACAAACACAAAAGATCCAAATTTTCAACATCTTTCAAGTGAAAATTTATATCAATCAAACACAATTAATTGACAATTCCCAATAAACAAGTTCTAGACAATTCAATTTCTTAAAATTCTTTTCTTTCCATTCAAATTTCACTTTTACAATCAAACAGATTCTTAGATAAATTAAGATCATCTAATGTCACAAAGATCATAAATTGAGACGAGAATTGGAGTGTTAATAGGTAAATGAGTGGAGTCAGATTCCTAGTATTATAATCATACTTGAATCATCCTCTAATGTCACCATTAGATAATTTTAGCCTATAAAGTAGTAATCTATATTACTTACTAAATCAATTATTCTTTGAAATTTCTATGTCCAACATAGAGCTAGGTATAATTAAATTTGGACTAAATTCTCAATCATCATAAGAACATAAATTGATTCATCTTTTTACTTGTTTAAGATATCATGAACTTGCGGATTCTATCGCAACAAATTAAAAAGAAATAGAGAGAACACACACATGAGCATCAAAACAATGTTGCATTAGAGGCAGAAATTGACAGCCTGCATGTAATGACACCCTTTTATTGTTACCATTTCGACGACTTTTCCCAAAATTGTGCAACTTGTGATCTTTGTTTACCCAGCCATCCTGTAATACCTAGAGGTCTAGCAGATCGAGGATCTTCTTTAGTTCATATCCTTCGATACTTTCATTGTGTTGTTGTCAATATGTTTGATAAAGGTGACAAGACCCTCTCCTGACAATGCAAGTACATTTTTCCTTCTCTGACCATTCACGTCTACACATCACCTATTTACCGTGTGTGACCTAAAATTACGGAGTAAAGTCAAATGTACAAAATAATTGTTCACAGAATTCTTACAAATACTCACAAATGTATGGGTCCCACTAAAATAAAATAAAAATACCAAAAATCCCATCAACCCACCCCTCCACCCTTATTATGAGTGTCGGTAAATGGTCTATGAACCATAATTTTTGTACATCAAGCAAGGTTCAAAATTCTGAAGATGCATATTTCGAGTCGAAAGAAAAATGACTTTATCATATGATAGAAGGATGGACCGTCGGAGAATGATCCATGTTATGATGAATGGTGGCTGAAAATGCTTTAGTCGAGTTTGGATAATAGAATCTGTGACTCACAACCTAGTGTAACATTTTGTTCAATGTGGCAAGGCTAAAGAATTTCCGATTGCAAGTGCTATCTTGATCATTCTGACTATTCACGGGTATATAGATGGATGGAGTCATTACAATTACATCAAGGTGGTCGGCCTTTTGCTGAATACTATAATGAACTTAACTCTTATACTGATGAACTCAATTATCAAAGGCCTAATAATATGACTTGTGCAACCGAATTGAGAAGCAACGAAAGCGAATTGTTCAGTATCAGATACATATGTTTCTTGCAAGTGTTGATCACGGCTTGAATCAAGTTAGTAGTGTGTTTTGGCTACTGTCACTCTCCTAACTCTTGAATATACATACTCACTAATCTGACATCGGGTATAAAAGCGAGTTACTATGGAGACAGAGGTCTCTACGGCTTTGGCTATCCATAAGAATAACTCAAGGCCAACTATACTTCAGCCCCTTCTACAAGGTTATAAAAAGCGTAGGATGTAACAAAGTGTGGATGTCAAGCCTCAAGTCTTATAAGCATAGGTGTAATAAAGCTTTTCATATTTTTATATGATTTTAATTATTGTAGCTCGGTAAATAAATAAAATAATACATACTTCGAAAATTTATAGAAACTTCATACATATTTTCAAAATGAAAACATAATTCTCAAACTCATAAATACCCAAAATCAATAATGTCTGGTTCATGGGCCTCTGAAAGACATGTTTGTAGACTTGGTTTGAGCAAGGGTAAGCAAATAGTCTAATAACTAGAAACAAGTTATCGCTTAATGAGTTCATAGTACTTGTGCCCTCTAAATACTCATTTGACAGGGGAACTTCCGCAATGTGTTGGCCAACAGATATAACAGCAAGTTTCAGAAAGCATTGGATTTTTTCTGTGATATCTTTTCCCAACTTCAAGGATGAGCATTGGTGTGGTGGGAATGTTCAATAGGAGGAGATAATTCAGTTGCATCTCTTAGTCTTAGCTAATCTATCTTTTTTGTCTAGCACAAAGTTTGGCACTGTTAAAAGATGAATATGCAGCATATGATGGAGTCAAAAACCTCGAAATATAAGTTTTTATATTGGTGTATCGTAATTCCATATATTTTTGTATCGGGGGTTGGGTACATTCGTCTTGTGTGCGTCATCTGTTGGTCATGCATGCGACGTGCAAGCCTGTGTTGTGCACGAACTAAATATTTTCAAATGTCGAAGTAACAAGAACATAGATGGGGACTTTTCTGAAATGACAAACTCACTTTCAAAATGAAACCAATTCGATGTTCCACATTCGGGACTTGGTTATTCGCGTATGTAATGTAGTATCAATTGTAGATGATGACAGTATTAGCAATCACTAGGTTGATATCAAGACCACAGGATCATGTTGATAGAAATCAAATAGACTCTTATCCTATCGTATCGTACTATAATAAAAGAGGGAGTTTGTGTTGGCACTGTTTCTATGGAAGTGTGCCTTTTTTTGTAGTTTTCCTCGCAAAAACGATATTGTTTTATTCCTCATTTCTTTCCCTTTCCCTTTCCCTTTCATTTCTTCAAGCCCTAACCATCACCAATCCATTTCTATCTCCTACTCGATGTCGGAAATGAAGTGGTGGCTGTAGATCAGCGTGGCATAAAATTATTTTTCTTTTTGGTTTTCTCCAATGATCAATTGGAGATTCTTCTACAAGTACTCTCGAGTTCATTTAGTAGCATTGTTTACTGCAAAATGCTCACATTTTGCGTAGGTGTGTGAACTTGCTAAGTCTAAGAAGATAAGCCAACATGGCAAGTTAATTATGGTGTATGAAATTCTTTCTACAAAACTTTAAAATTAACTGAAATAATTTAGTCCTACTTATTAAAGCCATTCTCTAGGTTCCAATTCTCTGGTTTGGATATGGAAAAGTATTTTGTACTCTGCTTCTTATGATTGCGCAAATGTATGAACCGAATTTTATCAAAGGAGATTTTGTTTCTTGGTAATTGAGGATAGCCGGAAAGAATTTGTTAAGAAAATTTTACGTTAGTGTCATTATGTTGATGAATATTTTCCTTAATTTATGTTTGAATTACTTTGACTGATAAGTAATTGGTTGGATTGTAATGTTTTGTTCTCTTTTATTGCTGAAATCTGAATATAAGATAAGTATATTACTATTGCAAGTGTTGCTAGGAATGATTGTAATGGTAATGGATGAGTTTGCTTTATTATGCATGAGAAGAATGAGCTTGATTCACAAGAGTTTTTGAATCTTTTTCTTATTGGAATT
>CAIGRQ010221288.1:0-10102 GCA_903798375.1 Fraxinus sp. D2006-0159 | reverse complement strand
GTGACCATTTGGGAAACTCTTGCAAAGTTCAGTGACCAATGGGGTGATTTTTAAAGTTCAGTGACTAATGGGATTGCATTTTCGAAAGTTCAGTGACTAATCATGTAGTTTTTAAAGTTCAGTGACCTGGTGGAAACTTTTGGTAAAGTTTAGTGACTAATGGGGTAATTAACCCTGGGATCGACCCTTACTTCAACTACTACATTAGTTTTAGAGGTTAAGGTATTACTTTTAGGTGCCTGGGACAGCACACACCAGCAGCCATCAAGGGAATGATCACTAAAAGTGGCTCCAAGTTATGCTCGAACTGGCCTTGTGTCAGACAGGAATGGTCAGAGTCGTACACATATATAGTGGAGGCAGCAAAAACAATCTCCACGGTAATGCAGTGATGATTCACGATCACTGGAATGTATATATGCGTACAACCCTCCCATGGCTTCCCTGGAGACTCGGCTACATCCCTACGACCCATTCAGCCACATATTCGTACAGCACGTACTCATTACTCATAAGTTGAAGCGATTGATGCTCAATGGAAAAGGCACATACGAACTCAATGCTCAATATGAGTCGATCAGGAATGTCGAATGATTTTGGATATCTTCAAGATCGATCACGCAATAAGTCCATGGAAAATATTATAGATGAGTTAGAGTAGCGTATTTCACTAAAATTATAAAATACTTACCCGAGCATAATTTCCTCCGCTCCATCTCATACGATATCCATTTAGCTGCGTCCACCTCTTAAAAGATATTGGAGTACAACCTGTCAACGAACCTGACCCTCTTGCCGACCACCTGCTCCAGGCCTTCCACGACACGCTTTTTTCCTTCAGCCATGTTGGGCGTACGCTCGTCCTCCACCCCGGGGACCACCGTCTCCTCGGGGCTCCCCACCTCCACCACCATTGGAGTCACCCCCTGGGTCCTCTCCGCGACCCCCTCGAAGCTCCCCAACTCTTCCGCTACCTCCATCATGTCCTCCCCAACCACCCATGACGTTCCTATCGGGGCCACTGCCTCCGTCATATCCTTCCTGATCATCCCTTCCCACTCTACAGATAAAAAAATGATTCCAAAGCAGCATCATCCATCCAGAACTATGTGACCCCTCTCCCCATCACCACCTACGTCACCCCGTCCCAAGCCCACTATATCCCATCGGAGGGCTGCGACCTCATCCTGAAGCTCTAGCAAATGGCGACGTCGATCCGTCCTACAAACTCTCGTCGTATCTCACCCATTCCGTCAGTCAAAAGTACTAATCGTCGACCCATCGTAAATACTCTCGTCTCATCTCGCCTATCTGTCTCGCTATAAATTCAGTCAGACGATCATACAAATCAGAGAAATACTACCTTTGATTTTGTGCAGCAGATCTAGGTGAGTGGAAGGGGAAGAAGGAGACCTGATCGGCGGCGGTGATACCCTCGACCGAGATGATGCCCTCGATGGAGATGATCGTCGATCAACTGGATCGCGCTCCTACATGAATGGGGACATTTAAAAAATTATTTTTTTATGAAATCGACTAACGCATACAAAACTATAATCAATATAATATATTCAATTCACATACCTCATCTCGGCCTAGGATGGAATCGGACACCCGATCGTCTTCATGGTGTGGAGCGGCTAATTCACGCACATAACCACGAGCCTCCTCTTCCATCGACGGCATCAACTCAGTTATGACTCCAAGCTGGCATAACTACATAACTTCGACTAGTTAATGATCATGTGATCAGATTTTGAAGCTACACACAACAAAAATCGCAAATGTATTATCTCACATGAGGGTCGTCGAGGAGAGCTAATAATCATTTGCTAGTTGGAAATCCCTCTGCTCAGGATGTTCGCCAATGATGCATCCGATGATCGCGTGTCTCCCCTCACCTCGTAAACCAAGTACCTATAAAGGGAACAGTCTCGTACGCCTAGATCTACAATAAATAAAATTATTATATTCATATTTATTCTAAGTAATATTTTTATAATAAACTATGTCAACATTTATCTACACTGTCAGGGGCAAGCCGTATGTTTCGTACTTACACGTGGTCCCCTTCGACCTCGAGTGTGATATAGTAAAAACGTGCACCCTGTCCTCGAAACATCTCCGGCCCCACGGATATGTGTTGAAGACATCGAGATCGTCGACCATCTCCAAATGGAAGAGGTCGATCGCAATCTTCCCGTGGTGACACCGCAACATGCTCTCAAGGATGTAGTCCATGCCGAGCTTCAGTGTGTCTAACATATGGTCACACCTTCTGATCGCGTCCATAAGTTGCAGCAGAAGCATCATCCCCTATCCTAGGAAGTAAGCGTCGTGCAGTCTGCCACCTCTCTGAGTACCGGCTCGAGCTGCATCATCGCTCATAATCTCCAATTCACTGATCATAGCAAACTCGAAAATAGAGAAATTAGCGACTTTGCCCCTGAGCTCGAAGTGGAGGGCATCGCCGTCGACTAGACTCAGCAACCGACACGGTAAGACATCGATGATCTACCCCGAAAACTACACATCTCTCAACTCGTAAAGGGCCAAGAAACGACCGGCGCAGCATATCTGCATGTTGCTCATCCAACAGTTCCAATACGATAGTATAATTGCTAGGGCTACCGTTCAAGGCAGCCTTACCCGGCATCTGTCTCAACGTCCTGTCCAAGTGGTACTCCATGCTACAAAAATTTAAATATGAGCACATCGAACATAAGATAATGGATCATAAAATTAAGTGAATCGAATTCTAACAACTACACGGAAGAAAGGATTTTAAATTAAGAAATAAAAGGTGAAATAATTTGGTAATTTCGTAAAAAATAATATTTCCATTTAGGTAAATTATCAATTTCAAAATTTCTTCATTTAACTATATATATAATAAATTTAAATATTAAAGTAAGTAAAAGATATAAATATTATTTAATTAAATTTGAAAAATTTAAATTTACAAAGAATATTTAATTAAAGAATTTTAAATTAAAAATAAAAAAAAAAGAATTTGCTAATTTGTTAAAATAGAATATTTAATTTTGGTCATTATCAATTTAAAATTATTTATTTAATTTTAAATATAAAATTAAAACGAATGGAAAATATTAAAGTTAAGTAAACAATATATATATTATTTAATTACGTTTAAAAAAATTAAAGATTAGTTTACAAATAATGTTTAATTAAAGAATTTTAAATTAAAAAATTAAAAGAAAAAAAAATTCTAATTTCTTAAAATAGAATATTTAATTTTGGTCATTATCAATTTAAAATTATTTATTTAATTTCAAATATAAAAATTAAACAAAAGGAAAATACTAAAGTGTATATATATATATATATATATATATATATATATATATATATATATACACACACACACACACACACACACATTTGAACAAAAAATTAAAGATTAAAAGAATATTTAATTAAAGAATTTTAAATTAATTAAAATATTAAAACGTAAAAAAATAAAAATCTGCTAATTTGTTAAAAAATAATATTTGATTTTTGTTATTATCAATTTAAAATTATCAAATATTTTTTAACTACATTTGGTACACAAATATTATTTAATTAAAGAAATACTTATACAAACAAAAAATGAATTAAACAAAATGATATTAAAAAATTAAATATAGAATAAATTTATTTTTTTATATTCGAAAAATCAAATTATTAATAAAATTAAAACATAATGTGGGCCGGCCCAACAGTCGGATCGGCTGTTAAAAGCTATCGATCGGCTGTTGATGCCGTAGAGGGTTGCTCGCCGCCGAAAATCACCATTTCTGACGATAGGGAGCTCCAAAAATCTCCCATTTTTGTCAAATTTCTCCACAATCACTAACACTCAAGCAAATCTACTTATATATCAACAAATAAACTAAATAATTTTAAATAAAAATTCGAATATTTAATATGAAAAACCCGTTTTAAAAAAAAAAAATAAAAATCTAACCTTCTATTTGGACCAATGAGAGGCGGTAGGTGTGGCGGCGGTCGGCTGCAGTATGGGGTCGGCTTTGGCCAAAGAAGACGGCGATTTTTTGGATGGCTTGGGATGAGTCGGTTCTTTTTGGGGGTGTGGGGGTATTTTGGGTTTTTTTGTTGTGTAAAGTTATTTTTAACTTTTTCGTTGTTTTTATTCTATTTACTGGTCAAAGGCCAAAATGAAAATATAGGGTATTATTTGCGTCTTTCGTTAGTATAACGAATGGATTACACTACTTGTACAATCAAATTATATACCTTGATTGTCTCTCTTATGTGTCAAAAAATCTGACAG
This sequence comes from Fraxinus sp. D2006-0159, assembly GCA_903798375.1. Taxonomy (NCBI): domain Eukaryota; kingdom Viridiplantae; phylum Streptophyta; class Magnoliopsida; order Lamiales; family Oleaceae; genus Fraxinus; species Fraxinus sp. D2006-0159. The sequence continues at coordinate 5,805 of CAIGRQ010221288.1, read as the reverse complement.
CTAATTGAAAAATGTGTTGTCAAGAACTCATATGGGTGTAAATCATTGTGCCAACCTTTAAATACATGTAACATGGTCCATAATGAATATTGTTTAAGATTATATTGCTATATTGAAATGATCCTGATAATGTTATGTCGTAGGCTTTTTTGATTACCAAAATTTGGGTCCAAATTATCATGTCTTCGAAGGAAAGATGTATTGCTTTTATAACACGTTTGCGTGCAAATTCTAAAACATATTGTCAAAGAAAAGCTTTACTTCCAACAAGCACGAAGTAAGATATACTCATTAAACCATGGTCAAGTACTCAATACATTCATAATCGAAAATTATACTGAATATAAGAGACAATTGAGAATGAACATTATAAAATAAATCATCTAGGATTTGTATAATCTATATCGGATTCCCTAGTAATATATTCGTCGAACCATGGTTAGGTACTCAGTACGCGATCATGTTGTCCTTGAAACTAGACACTAATCTCTAGTATATGTGTTGTTATTCAAACAATACAAAACTATATAACGACATGCGCGAACATATGAAAGATTTTCTATTATGATTTCATTCTCGAAATTCCGTCATTTCTCATTATTTTTATTTGATCTCAGACTCACTTGCTATTCCTTCTTTATATTTGGGCTTGAATCCCTCTAAGATGTACCGTATGAGGTCAAATATCAACATGTCAAAAAATCAGCACATTTTGGCGAGTGCGTGTTGGTCCATCCTAGTCACTACAACAATTTAAGAAACTCTACCAACATATACAAGCGAAATAAATGTAGCCTCTGTATATGGTGTTCGCTCATATCAATTCATAGTCGGCCAAACACGGGGTGACCTCTTGACACCGCCTGTATATGGGTGGCACACCCCCAATATCATAATCTTGACTACCTAGAGTGACCATCGGGAGCCTCAACAGTATATCTATCCGTAAACAAAACAATAAGGTACACACGTAGAGAGATTCCATTAAATTCACTATTATTTTCTCAATTCGAATGTTATGTCTAAGTATAGCTTTATTTTCGTTATCTCTTCTTTTACGAGCTGCGAAGGAATTTTTCTTTATGCCATGCACATACACATGAATTCTACTTATATCTTGTGCAACATTTTTTATTTATAATGACGTATGACGGTATTCCAATTTTAAATCTTTTTACATTGATAACATCATATTTCAAATAGTCCAATTATATACAGATATTAAGCATCAACATTATATCCTATGCACATAGCAACATAGATATCTTGTAATCACTTAATAACATATTATAATATGGGTATTATTTTTTTGCATTATAGTTGGACTCTTATTTATCTTAATCATTAGCTATTCTAGCATTAGTGCTTCTTTTCACATTGTATCTAGATTAGCATCTCTATAAACCAAATTGTCATATATTAATCATGACTATATCACATTACTGAAACAACTTAGGTTTCAATAGGGGTGATCGTTGATACCAGGGAACCAACGTGCATAACACGCAGAGAAACAATAGTGCCAAGATTTGTTAAAATGTCTTCGCAAGGTATATAATATACCATTTAAAAACTTATGGAGTCAAGAGTCTAATGCAAATCGTGGATCATAATTCAAAATTTTCTACAAAATGTTATGCATGGTTTTCATCCAAAATGCAAAGTTGTATTTTTAGAGCAATACAATTTATGTATTACAGTCTACGTGGTATGCACTTATGTCTACTGAATGGATAATCAAATACAAACTAATTCTCCAATCAAGTTATAACTACAACTCTATACCTCTGTCGATGTGTCATTTGTTAACATTGAATTAAGAATAAGTAAAATGAAGAGAGAGAGAGAGAGAGAGAGAGAGAGAGAGAGAGAGAGTATTATAAAAACAAGAACAGAATCCTTGATGCTCTCCTATAGAAATTCTCTATTTTCCTTGATAGCTTGAACAATTATTAAATCAAGCAAAGCCTCCACAGATAGAGCTCAAGAAAATATCTATTTTTTCAATTATATCAGCTTGACATAGTTCGTGCCAAATTGCATTGACAGTGGTTTTTTGATATATATTTTTCTTTGGCGTATTTGATAATGTTATAAAGCAATCCACATAAATATTTAAGATGCTCTTTAATAATCAAATGTGTTCGAATTCTCGTATGTCGAAAATCCTAAATGTTTTAAACCTTTAAAAATTCAATTCATGCTACTATTTTTCATAGTGTATCAAATACAGTGAAGATCAATTACTTGTAAATCATATTTTCAATGAAAATGTATCATTCTAATTACAAATATAGCATTTAAAAAGCCTAAAAGTTTGACAAATATAAAACGAGATTATGGTAATTAATTACAAAAATGATCGTTATGTTCATTATATAAAATATATGTAGCCAGTTGGCCAAATACATGTATATGTATAATGAATTAATGCTTTCCAGAACATTGAACAAATATATGAAATGTGAATCAACATAATGAAGTAATTGTCAAAATTCATCCCATTTAATCAAATAAAATATAATGAAATATCCAAAACGGCATGGCTAAATTAATTACATGATTTTTCAACGGAAAAATTGAATAAATTGCTTCTTTCTTTTTTTTTTTTCTAAATATGGTAAAGATTCCATGCACTAATCTTGAGTGCCTTTTCTTCTTCCTCACAGATTAATGAACCAAGAAATTATTCTTCTGGATTTCCATGTTTTCACACATAATCTTAGCCTATAAATTCCTGCATTAAGCAGTTCAATATTTTCATCAAAAATTTTATAATTCTTTGTGAGTCTCAATTTTCAATCATGGTATTCTCCAATTTCCTTTTAACTATGATTTTTTCCTGTTCTGTGATTTCTCTTATTGATGCCAGCAGTAATGGCATCACAGTCGATCTCCTTCATCGCGATTCTCCTCTTTCGCCTTTCTACAACCCCGATAACACACTATTCGACCGTCTAAAAAATTCATTCCATCGTTCTTATTCACGTAAAGCATTCCTCAATCCAGCCTCAATTTCAACAAAAATAATCGAAGCCCCAATCCAGTCAAATTCTGGAGAATACCTCATGAAAATCTCACTTGGAACACCATCTTTCGAAACCCTAGCCATTGCTGACACTGGCAGTGACCTACTCTGGACACAATGTGCGCCTTGTACAGACTGTTACAAACAAATTCCACCACTTTTTGACCCCAAAAGTTCGACGTCATACAGGGATGTATCCTGTCAATCTCAGCTATGTGCTGATGTTGGAAGTTCAAGTTGTGACAGTCAAAATGTCTGTCAATATTCAGCTTCTTATGGTGACAGTTCTTACAGTAATGGAGATTTAGCAGCAGATACTTTTAGTCTTCAATCTAGTACTGGGAAATCAGTGTCTTTTCCTAAGACTGTGTTTGGCTGTGGCCATGAAAATGGTGGCACTTTCAATGAAACGGGGTCTGGGATAGTAGGGCTTGGAGGTGGAGCTCTTTCAATTGTTAATCAATTGAGAAATTCTATTGGTGGGAAATTCTCGTACTGTTTGACTCAAATTGATGAGCCCAATGTTCCAAGCAAGATAAGTTTTGGCTCCGATGCATTGGTTTCGGGATCGAATGTTGTGTCCACTCCCTTGATAAAGAAATCTCCTGACACTTTTTACTACCTAAATTTGGAGGGTGTTAGTATTGGAACCACTAAATTTGTCTACAAAACCCTAAAAAATTCTGACTCGATCTCTGTCAACGCATCTTCCGATGATCAAGGTAACATCATTATTGATTCCGGGACAACATTGACTTTCCTCCCACAGCAAATTTACGAGCAATTGGAATCGGCCCTTGTAAAAGCTATCAAGGGGAAACGCGTGACGAACCCACAAGGTTTGTTTAACTTGTGCTACCAAGTCACTGGGGAAAATTTTGATCCACCAACAATTGTTGCTCATTTTACTGGTGCCGATGTAGAGTTGCCTCCAACAAGTACTTTTCTCGAAGTTGAGGAAGGAATGTTTTGCTTGACGTTGGTGCCTTCTGAGGATTTGGCCATATATGGTAACCTAAGTCAAATGAATTATCTGGTAGGATATGACCTTGTGAATAACAAGGTTAGTTTCATGCCAACCGATTGTTCCAAGGCCACTTGAACAATGTAATTTCTAGTTCCTAGTCTAAGTGTCTTTGTATTCGTTATGATATTGTTGGTTTCTTTTTATTGAATAGGATTGATCAGTACTATTGTTATTCTCATATTCGTGTTCAATTTCTTTAATTTTAACATAAATATGATTCCAGCTTAAGAATATGTTTAAATCGACTAAAATAACTTAATTGATTATTTTAATTTTTTCATATATTATTTAGTATTAATACTTATAAAATCTCCCACTATGAGTTTTTCACAATTCAAAATTTTCGTTTAAACAAGGCAATTTAAAACAAAAGAGTTTTTCATAGTTCAAATGATAATAAAAGTTGTCAACATTTTCTTTTTTTCTTTTTTTCTTTTTTTTTTTCTTTTTTTGTAATTTATAACCGAAAATGCTCCTAGAAAGTACAACCAAGGAGTAGTAAATTCTCAAATGAAAATGGATTTCCTAAGATGATTTCTCGTCCATATTTTACAAGCTTTTTTAAGAGTAAATTCAACAATTGTCTATGAAGGAATTTATTGTTTAGTACACGAATCCATAACTCAGTACTTGAATTTTGTCGTTGAAGATGATGACATTGGTAATATCTTGGTGATCGGTGTCTCTTTTGACTATGCACCACCTGATTCTAGAACCCCATCTAAATCTAGGTGTTCAAACCAGGTAAAAATCAACTATCGATAATTTAAAGCAATGAAAATCCAATAGGTTCCAACAGGGGCGGACCCAGCACCCACTCAGCCCCCACGATCGACCGTGCTGGGTCCACCGGAAGTTTCAAAATTCAGACCGTCCGTCGGCTGCAAGTATTGAAGAACAGAAGAAGGATGAAGAAGAAGGAGGAGTGATGGACCGAGCTGGAGCCTGAAGTGGAAGCAGCCTTATTTTATTGGGCCTTCTTTGAAAAAAAAGCCCAATTAATGAGCCCAACCCAATAGCCACAACAAAACCAATTACAAGATACCAAATCTAATATCCTAATCCCATTCTTTTGCTTTGGCCGGTTGAGAGGAGAGTTGGAGTCGTAGTCCTCTTGGAGACAACACGACGAGACACGAGGCTGAGGGACGTGAAATTATTTTCGGGCTTGGCCGCAGCTTGGGGTTTTTGACGCAAGCAGTGGTCCGATGGCGATAGAGCTGTGAGTTTTTGGGCTTAAGGTGGGTGGAGTGGAGCTTCTGGGTCCGGTTCCGGCTTCGACCGTTCGACGCTTTGCCTTCGTCTCTTCTAGCTCGGTAGCCCCTGCTTCTCCTTTCTTTTTCTACAGTCGTATTTCACTTTCAGTACTTCCTATTTTTTGGCATCTGCGTGACTGCACACTGTATTCATATTTTCATTTTCATTTTTTACTCTCATTTTTTTTTTCAGTTTTTGTTAATTTGTGAAATGTGAATTATGAGAAATGGAAATTTATGTTATATTATTGATTTATTGTTTGAGAGACTAAGACTCAGACTTATAATTTTGAATTGTGTTTGTCAGTTTATATATTGTGAAATGTGAAATTGATTTGGAAATTTAGGGTTTTAGGAAATTAGGATTTAGGGGTAAGTGAAAAAAAAAATTGAATGGTGAAGATGTTTGGCTCAATTAAACAATGTCCATGTGTACACTATTTTTAATCAGTTTTGAATTGAAATATAAATTGGGGCATTTTGCAGATTATGGA
>CAIGRQ010221265.1:0-23625 GCA_903798375.1 Fraxinus sp. D2006-0159 | reverse complement strand
GGCAAATTTTTTCAGAGAAAAAGCACCCACTGTGGTTTGCTGTACTCTGGTCTGATTTGCAACAACCCTAAAATAATTAAATAAGTTAATCACTTGTAAGAGATTAACTATTGCACCAGATTGATGTTGTTTTTAACTTTTAAGTTTGGGAAATAATTTTTCATTGATTTTTTCAAGTGAATCTGGCGGATGTCCAATTACATATTATACTTCTAGCAACACATGAATTTATTAGCTCGAATGTGTGTTCGGCGCATCATTGTACCGATAAATGTGTGCATGATATTGCTTCTCAATTTGGATGGTAGCTGTAGTGGCTTGAAGCCTTGTATATGAATAAAAAAAAAATTATTATAGTGCTGTTTCCATCTTCCCTTTTCCAAACTAATCATGATCATTCCACCTTTCTACTGAAATTTTAATTATTGTATTAGAATCTCACATTGGTCGGTGATATTTACACGATCCACTTAATAAGGTGAGGGTAATCCTCCCCTAACAAGCCGGTTTTGTTAGTTTGAGTTACACCCAATATCCTTCCTAATATGTTATCAGAGTAGGCCCAATTTTGCAATATTGGGTACACGCAATATCGGTTTGTTCACAGTTGTTTGGCATGGTCCACGCTGTGCGTGAGGGGGCGTATTAGAATCCCACATTGGCTGGTGATATTTACACGATCCACTTAATAAGATGAGGACAATCCTCCCATAATAAGCCAGTTTTGTTAGGTTGAGTTATGCTCAATATCCTTCCTAATATACTGTTATAATTTTTTTGGCCTTTTTTATAGGATTCCCTGAATTTAAAGCTCAACAGATCAAATGTCGAAAATCGATGGTTTGTCTTCGGTGTTTCATATTCTGGTGCTCTTAGTGCATGGTTCCGATTGAAGTTTCCTCATCTTACTTGTGGGAGTCTTGCAAGTTCTGCCGTTGTCCAGGCTATTTACAGCTTCACAGAATTTGATAAGCAGGTAAACAAGAAAGATATTTTGTGAATCTCAGCAAAGTTACAGCAATTCTTCTTTAAATTTGCTGCCAAACTTGTTTCCTTTCATCCGTGCCTCCCCAACCCTGTCTTTGATCAGCTGCTCATTTCTAATTTCCTGCATCATGACTGTTGTTAATCAAAGCAACTTACCCCAGGTTTTATTGTACAGATTGGTACATCTGCAGGCCCAGAATGTAAAGCTGTGTTACAGGAAATTACACATCTCGTTGATCAACGGCTAGCTTCTAATGACAAGGAAGTAAAACCGATGTTTGGTGCAGCCGAGGTATGAAATGTGACTTCTTTTGTGAGGTTTGATCACACTTATTGTATATAAATTTACATATCTTCTGATCTCACGATTATTAGATTTGAGATTATTATTAGATTTGAGATTGGAGATGCCATATTTCCTTTTGATTATTTAGGGGACAATACCCCTTTCTTGGAGATAATTTATAAATAAATCCTTATGAATGTTCTAACTCACATCGATGAACGTGCAAATCACCTGAAATCTTGGAAAAATAAAAATAAAAATGAGCATATTGCCTTACAATATGTACATGGCGTCTTTTTAATTTTTAAAGTACAACTATATTGTACGTAAATAGCCGGTCAAGAGAATTGAAGAAAATAACCATTAATTGTTCTAGATTACAAACTTATAGAGAGCAGAAGAACCTCACGTACAGAAATACTATGTAGTAGTTTGCTGCTATACGTCACTGCTGGCTGGCATCTATGATCATGCACTGGTAAAAGGGATGAGGTTTTGATAGTTTTGACAATACTTGAAATTATGTGCCGAATCTAGTGAATATACTTTATACCCTTTACCTTTTCATAAATGGGATTTTCATTCACTCGAGCTACAGTTTGAAATGACAGCAATTTTCCATCAGCAGATCAAAATCATGTTGGAAGGGAAGGGAACACTTGAACTATTGAAGCTTCCATCTTGTCTAGATTCTGAACTTGAATAGGGACCTTGAAATAAATCTTTTTTTCTCCCTATTTGACGAGCGATGGTGCAAAATCAGAATCATTTTGCCATTCTATGGCTAAATATAACATTGTAGACGGGTCATCATCATTTCATATAATTTTTTTTCTTTTGAATTTCTTAATTTATGGAATTGTTGCTAATGGGAAATATTGACTACAAAGGTGTTGATCTCGGTTAAGGTTGTGCAGTGGTTTGCCTAATATTACCTCAAGATATTTGTTCCAACTGTTTTAATCTGACAATAATCACAATATTCATTTTTGTAATATATGTATTTTCCAACCATCATGTGGCAATAACCCATTTTTCTCCAGTTTTTGTTGCTAATGATCTTTTCGGAATACTTATAATAAATAATCATATACGTGACTTCATGTTCTATTCCGAGAGAACATATTTTTCATTGTTCCTCCATGTATTATTTCATATGGCGTGTTTATTCATTCTTTCTCCGTAAACTCATTTGCAACTCTAAATTTTCACACGGATGTGATTGTTAACAGCTAAAAATTGATGGCGATTTCCTGTATTATCTGGCTGATGCTGCAGTTATCGCGGTAGGTTAATGTACAGTTTTTGTTGTTAATAAAAAATCCTTTTATTCTGAATTAGTAATTATACCCTTTGCTATTATCCAGTTTCAATATGGAAATCCAGATAAGTTATGCATCCCTCTGATTGAAGCAAAGAAAGGTGGAGAAGACGTAGTGGTAAGCCTTAGCTGTCACCATCAGTGTTATATTTTTAAATCATATGATTCTTTGAAGTATTTGGATCCTTTATATCCCATATAGATGCTCACGTTTTTTCAGATTTATTTATGACTACGTGTCCATATCGGCTTAAACTGAAGAATGAAAAATGCAACAGTTCTTGAAACACTGGTGAACTGTTTAATAAAGATTTGAGCAACTAAATCTCAATTCCAGTTAAAGAGTTATTATTTTGGATTTATTCGGACTTTCATATTTGATAAGCACTACTAGAACATACTGTAAGAACAAGTTACAAAAGTTTTTACTTTTTCATATTTAATATTATTGTTTTATTGTAGTCTAATCCACCTTAACAATCATACAAGTGTTCTAGTTGTTAAGGTCTCACATGTTCTCTACTAACCCCTTGAATACTCAGCAGTTAAGTTCTTTCTTTGACCTCTCAAAAGCTCTAAGTAAACAAAGAGACCAAGAAGACGGGCATAAAGAAAAACAACTTGGACTTTAGTCTGAATATCAGCTAGTTGTCTCCCTTTGAACATATACATTGATATTTCCATCAACTTTTAGAAGTTGAAAAATAAAATCAGTTGGAATTTCTAAAAATTATTTATAGTCTATCTAGTGCATTGCAATTACATTGGCTGAAAGTTTTTGGCTCCTGCTATCAAATCTAAAAAGGGCTACAATTGAGGGCATGAAGTCCAATAGCAAAATGACAACAGGCTCAAATACGTTGCATCAAATGCATGAAAAGACTAGTTACCCTCTACTAGAGTGTTGTCATGCAGCGTTAAAAGTCTATTCGATACTTGAAAAATGAGCCAAGAGAAAACCGAAGCTCATCCCTTGGTTGCAAAATGACAACTATGGGAGGAAGACTTAATTATTGGTTTCATTGACTTGACAAGCCAGTTTCACAAAAGGGAAAACAAGAGCCGCCCCATGGCCCAAATACAAAGTGGGAAAGGCCCTCATGACATCTTTTGAAAATCAGCATTAAAGACACTAACAGTTGAGGTATATATAGGCCACCAATAAATTAAAATCAGTGTAAAATCCAAGAAGTAAAAGGACCAACTGCAAGAGGACAAATAAATTGATCCAAATAAAATTGCAAAAAGACGAGAAGTAACAACAAGGACTACCAACAGTATCGGAGTTTATTTTCTTGTAGCTCTCGAGGAGGCCCTAGTTCTTGGAGGAAGCAAGAAATTGGTGCTTCAGTTTTGCTTCTGCAATGGTGGAAGGAAATGCTGAAACCTTAATAACAATTTAGTACACACGCACCTACACCAGTGACGACATTGACGAGATACACAAGGACGTAGTCATAACTGGTTTGGTATAATGCAAATGGTGACTGGCTCTGACAACATGTTGGAAACTATAGAGTAAAATGATTAAGACAGAAGCACAAAAAGAAATACAGAATTTGTATAATCATTCTTGTCTTTATAGGGTTACAAATAACCAACATTGGAAAATTAAAACCACCTAGTGTAGTTTTTTCTATGGATACCTACCATAACTTGTCCTTTAAAGGCTTACCATAATAAGTCCTATACAAAGAAAAGGATACCTGATTGAATCTCCTAAATAAAGGAAACAAATGGTGACTGACTCTTTTTTTTTTTGGGTTACGAAGTGAAAAAAAAGGGTCCGTCTTGAATATTCTTGGTGTGTAATGCAAGTTCAATTTCTCAAAGCCAAGAAGTTTATTATTATCTGTGTTTCTAATGCTTAGTAAAAATCTTATCTGCAGAAAGCATATGCCACATATGTGAAGGAGAATTATGGTGATAGTGTCGCAACGTATAACCAACAAAGTCTGAAGAAAACTGCATTAACTGGTAATAGTGGTGATCGCTTATGGTGGTTCCAAGTCTGCACTGAAGTTGCATATTTTCAGGTTGCACCTTCAAATGATAGTATTCGCTCTCCAAGGGTCGATACAAGGTACAATATCCCAATGTTTTCATTCTGTTTCAATTTTTTCCTTGGTTTCAGGTAGCATTTCTTTACTAGTTTGCCTTTAGTGTTCTTTTCTTAGTCTATCAAGAACCTTGAATTAAAAGTTCACTACTTATGATTGGCAGATACCATTTAGACCTGTGCAAAAATGTCTTTGGAGAGGGTATTTATCCTGATGTTGATGCAACAAATGTATACTATGGGGGCACGAAAATTGCTGGTACAAATTCTGAAGTATTTCTAGTGTTCTGCCATTTTTCTTTGTTAGTTTTCTTCAAATTTCAGCTGCGTCTCAAAATACATTGATTTTTCTTAGGCCTTTAGATCAATAGCTCGACTGACAGGCAACTTCTTCCTCATCCTTGTAAAGCCGAAAATTCTCTTCCTCAGGTTCAAAACTTTCTATAGGCTTGGGGGTAAAATGATCACCATCTTCCTAGATTCATAAGCACGTTCTAGGGCAAAACAATGGCATGGAATTTGTAATCTATGCCCTCTAGGATAGCATTTTGACACAAGTTAGGAACAAGTGGATGGGATGTGGAGGAAGGGATATTAAATTTACTAGATTTAGACTAGAAGTGTTGTTCTAGGAAGAGAAGATTGAGATTCATTTTGAAACCTAACAAAGAGTTTTAAGGCAAGGCTGTCGAGAATCAAGAGGTGGGTGAAAATTTACATGGTAAAAATGGAGATATTTTTCAATTTCTAAGGCTAGCAGGCTTTCTCTAAGGACCGATCTCTCATATTATTCTCATCTTTTAGACCATTTATGAATCTAGAAATGGTGACATAAGGCGCAAACTTCAAAGAAGAAGATTAGCTTTACAAAGTGATCCATACACTTATCAATAGAGGAAGCACCTAACCTACTTTTCATTTTCATTTTATTATTCTCTTTTCTCACTCATAAATCTGTGCCTTAATACAAGTTAGCAGTCAAATTTTTCGTGCATTAGAAAGTAGGGTATTTTGCTGGCAGCCAAGTAGGATTAAAAATAGAGTTTTATCTGTGTCCCTTGTACATGCTTCTCGGCTTGGAATGCTGCATATGAGAAAAAAAATGCAGCTCAAATATAATGTCTATTGCATTTAGTAGTGGATCAATCATACATTTTATGAGACTCTAATTGCTTCGTGTACGTTTGGGTTTTGCCGAAATTAACATGAACTCACAAATGGTGCTCGCTTTTGAATATGAATTGGCAGGTTCAAAAATAATTTTCACTAATGGGTCACAAGATCCTTGGCGCCATGCATCGAAACAGACGTCATCGCCGGACAGTAAGTCTTAGACTAACAATTACGAAATAATTTTGCATGACTAGTCAGACCTCTAATAATCAATATTCAGTAAGCTAACAATCTTTGAGAATTAATAGAATATCCTAAGATCTAACTCCATTACATGTTTCAAGTTAATAATTATATTACCAATAATTAGTGACAAAAAAATTAAAATTCACTTTCTGGAATTAATTTTTTTATCGCACGTTTTTCATTTATTTGATTATCTTATTGGAACGTGGGGGATTCATATTAAAAGGTATTATGTGACGTAAAGAAGTCAAGGTAAATACGAAGCTTAAATGAAAATTGAAGTATGCCATCTATATTTACTGTATTTAGAAATTTTCTTCTTGTGTCTGTCTGTAGATGTCATGTACAATGACTATTCTCCCTTCTGTTTTTTTATGTGTGATTAAAGGGGGTAAATATTATTAATTTTTTTAATCGTAACAAAACTTAAACCAACACAAAAAATAAAAGAAATAAATAATCATTCTGCTTAAAAGGTCTACTTTCGGGCACTAGACTCCTATGCAAGATAAACCATTGACCTATTTAACGCTGACTTTATAAAGAATATATTGCGAGAATAATTAATCTAACTCCAATAGAAATATATAATAGGAAGGATATTGGGCCAACTCAACCTAACAAAACCGGTTTGTTAGGGGATGATTGTCTTCATCTTATTAAGTGGATCGTATAAATATCACCAGCCAATGTGGACTCTAATACGCCCCCTCATGCTCAGCTTGGACCATGCCAAACAACTGTGATTGGGTGCACCCAACATTGCAAAATTGGGCCTACTCTAACATCATGACCCAGTCTGGAGCCGATTTTTTGGACCAAAAAAATCGATTACTTGACCGTTACTTGGCAGTCTGGGTCCCACCATTGTGAGTGAGAAGTCAAAAATGTCAGGCTACTGAACCTGCCAACGGTAACAAAAGCAATTAAAATTTGGAGAAAAATTTCTCCCAAACAGATTCCATATTAGGAAAGGTATTGAGCCTAACTCAACCTAACAAAACCGGCTTGTTAGGGGAGGATTGCCCCCACCTTATTAAGTGGATTGTGTAAATATCACCGGCCAATGTGGGACTCTAATAATATAACCATTATTATTTGCCTTCTTGGATGCATATCTTGTTTACTGAAACTTCAATTCAATGTCCCAGTGCCTTCATATCTCATCTCATGTCATAACTGTGGCCACGGAACTGATATGCGAGGCTGCCCCCAATCTCCTTTAGTCCCTGAAGGTATGTATATCTAAAGGTCGCAATTTCGTACAAACTACATAATTGAAGTGGGCATATGACTGCCATGATCTTTAATAATATATTTGGTGGCCTGTGTTTTGCTGTGCTTAAAAGTAAGTTAAACTTACATTTTAGGCTAGTTTCCCAAACATGTTTTGAAAGTTGCTTTTCTAACTGGCAAAACTTACTTTTCCAGAAAGAAAAGTTGATTTTTTTTTTTCTTTTATTTCAGTACCTTTTAGAAATTTTTTCAGTGTTCACAATTTTCAATTTGTAAGTGCCATGCTTTGTATTAAGGTGGTAGATAGTACTAAATCTGAAAATCACAGATATTTAGTACATAATTTTTCATTTAAGCTCGTCAAAATTATGTTTATCCACAGATTCCACACGAATACACGATTGTACGTTTTACAACTTACTACTCACTATCCGCATATTCCATAGAACCCATAGCTTAAAAGCACTAATGTGATCTTTAATGAGGCTCTGTTGTTTCCATATCCCAGGTGATGCCAAAAATTGCAGTTCCCCTGATGCGGTTCGTAAAGTAAGGCAGCAGATCACAGATCACATTGACTTGTGGCTGTCCCTGTGCCTGGATTCAGGTAGAAGTTCAATGTAACAAAGTTAACATGCTTACAGTCCCATTGGATCGCATCCATGCAAAGGCTGTCTGCATAAACTGTATCTTGAGTTCATGTTTGGTAGACGGTGTTAGATAGGACTGAAGATTTTAACTTATTTTTCTTCCTTAAAATAATCTAGTGCTCTCGAATCCGCACTACCAAATTACCAATCATATATCTTTTGTACTTTGTGCCCTGCGGATAAATATGACAATTGCTTCTTCCCAATGCCATTGCAGTTCTATGAGACAATCGTTAGTTGTACAGTCGTGTTCACACAAATAAGGAGCAAAAGAAGAGATATCCAGCAGACGAGCTATCTGTTTGTTAAGAGGGCTACGTTTTCCTAGCCCTTCGTTTCTAATTTCCTGATAGCAAGGAGAACAGAGACATTGGGGTGACCTATTCCACTACTTGATTTACTTTTCGACTTTTACCATGACGTTTCCAAATGTTACTTATTTTCCTTTTTCTTGATATAATAGTTGTTGGGTAAATCGACTTGCCTTGTGGGGAAATTCTCTCTGTCATACTCTTGAAGGCAATGCTGTTGTCTGGGGAAAAATTAGACGACTCCCTTTTGAGTACATGTATGTATTCCGTCCCACTTCAACACCACCAAAGCTGTACGAGTATGATATGGTAGATTAAAGGCATTAGTAAGCTCCCATGCCTTCTCGAGGTTGTGAACAGCTCGCGACTGAGAGAACGATATATGCCATTAGTTAGGAGCACTTGTGTTTCGCGAGGCTTGAGCCTAACTTCAGAATTTGAGCTTCTAAATCGTATCAAGTAATCAATTATTTTTTACCAGAGTTTTATGAAAGTAAATTTCTTAATTTAAAATCAACAATAATAACATAAATAAAATGAAATATTCAAATTATTGTATCCCTTCTGAGTACATGTATGTATTATGTCCCACTTCAACACCACCAAAGCTGTACGAGTATGATGTGGCAGATTAAATGCATTAGTAACCTCCCATGCCTTCTCGAGGTTGTGAAGAACTCGCGACTGAGAGAACGATATATGTCATTAGTTAGGAGCACCTGTGTTTCGCGGCTTGAGTCTAACTTTAGAATTTGAGCTCCTAAATCGTATCAAGTAATCAATTTTATTTTATTTTTTTGGTTTTTTTTTACAAGAGTTTTGTGGAAGTAAATTTCTTAATTTAAAATCAACGATAATAAAATAAATAAAATGAAATATTCAAATTATTGTATCCCTTCCGAGTACATGTATGTATTCCGTCCCACTTCAACACCACCAAAGCTGTACGAGTATGATGTGGCAAATTGAAGGCATTAGTAAGCTCCCATGCCTTCTCAAGGTTGTAAAGAGCTTGCGATTGAGAGAACGATATATGCCACTAGTTAGGAGCACCTGTGTTTCGCGAGGCTTGAGCCTAACTTCAGAATTTGAGCTCCTAAATCATATCAAGTAATCGATTTTGTTTTGTTTTTTTTTTTTTAACAAGAGTTTTATGGAAGTAAATTTCTTAATTTAAAATCAATAATAATAAAATAAATAAAATGAAATATTCAAATTATTTATATTACAATCAAATAACAATGTGAAAAATGTTATAAATGACCATTTAAATACAACTCATCTTGTGGTCTTAAATGCAAAAATATAATTCAATCTTGAATAGTCAAGTTATTTAACCATTTCTTTTTTAATAAAATTACATGTCAATCCATTCAATTTTTGTTACGACATAGTTGATCCGAGAGAAGTCTTGATGAATTTCAACTTGGAGAAACTTTCTGTTGTTGCAACTGTAATTGATATGATATTTGACTAAAAAAAAGTTGTTCAAACAATCTATAAACAGAAAAGGAAAAAAAAATAATCATCAATGATTATCAATGTTTTTAACTTAGTTATAGCGGGAGAAGATTCCCTTCCATTACATGTGAATAATAAATACATTTCGTATTCATAATGAATTTAATTTCACACAGAATAAGAAATAAACTTCTTATCTGCAAAAGGGGTTAAATTTTACACATTTTCTCATTTTTCACGAGCTCACGGCCTTAGAGAAGACATTGTTATTGCAACAATAATAACGATATGCTATCCAATGTCATAAATATTTTCATAATGTAACACAATGAAATGGAAAAATTTAAATTACATCATATTTAACCATATATTGCACCCAAATGCTCCATAGAAGGCACAAATTCACATTAATTAATAATGGATCAAAGATCGAGAAAAACAATTCAATCTCACGTACAAATCAATGATTCGATCAACAAGATATTGAAAAAAAAAGTAATTGAATTTAGAGACAAAATATATAGTAATCAATTAAATATATAGAATCTACTAGTCCAAGCAATTAAAAAAATTAGGATTAATAAAAGATCCTATCAACAAAGGTGTATATCATGATGCATAAATATATACCGAGTGAGTGTTGCACCATTGAATGAGTATTCCTAATCCAAACACTGATTCTGTGATTCACGATATCTTTGTTGCAAAAGTCTCATTGTTTGGAGCAATCGAGGAAGAGTGAATGAGCATAAATGACCATGGGTTTTTAAAATAAAAAAGGAAATAAAAAAAATTGTTTTGGACCCCCTAAAGAGCTGGGCTTGAGGCGGCAGCCTCCTGGAGTCTTGAGCCTCTCCTTGGGTCCGACTATGGTTAGGAGCTTGGTTCAAAGTCAAGAGTATCCTCTGCTTCATATTGCCCACAATATTGATATATGAAGGGTCGCACGAAGGTTTCTTCATTGAAGAAGCCTGGGGGCGTATTCAGCAACTTGTTTTGGTGTGGCCTTTTCCTTCTTTCGGTTTTAGGCAAAATATAAAGAGAGAACAAACCCAAGGAGTTTTAGTTTAGAACTTGGCTTGCGTCTCACTGAGAACAAAGGGTGACTACAGCTATCTTCAAACTCCAAAGCACATACTAAGAGACCATCAAGAATTATAAGCCTCACCTCAAAATAGTCTATGCAGGAGAACAAATGGATTTGCTTCTAGTTTCAAAACAAAGAGGGATTCAAACCAATTCTTCTATATGTGAGAGTAACATATTGGGGTGTTATGTGGGTCGAGCTCGAGTCTAGCCAAACAACAAAAATCCCGTGCGAGCCACTCGTCGACTCTTAGGAGTGGCTTGAGAGCCGGATGTGATAGCTCACACTCGTAATTGTTGAGTGATATACAATTTTCATCCGGACATAGCACCATTTTGGGAGACTAAGTTTAAAAGGTAATTTCAAATTTTCAAGGTTCGTGTTATCATTATTTAAAGAAGCTAGTCTCCGAGGCTATAAGAGATTGATAAGATAACTAAACATAGTATCGCGTTTTAATATCAACATGAACGAGAAAAACAAAATTTGAAGAATCAAAACACTCGAAAAATTGAAGGGCAAAAAATTAGATCGTCTTAATTTGATTGGCCAAGAAAGCTTTAGTGAGAACATATAGGTTAATTCATTCTTCGAGATGACTACTATCTCTTTGTATAAAAGGTCGTGACCCCGTCCCTATGTCTTCGTCAAATATTTGAATCTTAATTGTTCATGTAATACTGATTCAATTAGAATTAAATAAATTCTACCAGAATAATTTGACCAACAGTTTGTTTACCTGTTAAAATAAATTTTTCCCATTGATCACGATAATATTGAAGGGGAAAATAAAGCATTAGAAACACTAATAATAATAATAATAATAATAATAAAGGGTTGTTTGACAAAACTTTCAATAAAAATTTCTATAGATATCGATAAATGTTTATAAAATGCGTGGTTAAAAAATCTTGAATTCAATAGTGTACAATTAAAATCGAAGTTTATCATCCGAATTTGAGCTAAGTTTTATCCAACGTGTACAAAAGATTTATGTTGGTCATTTTTTTTTTTAATTTTAAAATTTTGCTATTTGTACATAATGGATTACATAATATGATGTGAAGAGAAAAAATATTGGTTGAAAAAGTTAATTTTATTTTAAACTGGTAAATAGTATAATGTCCCGTTTGATAGTGTTTTTTGAAAAATATGTGATTAATTTTTTTTAAATATTTATAATATTATTTTATTGAAGAATATGTGATTTATAAAAGAGAGAAAAATGAATTATAATTTAATGGAGAATAATGAAGGCCAAATGGAAGCATGTGCACGTATCAAAACCCTTTATTTAATTGACTCAACAAAATAAACAATTTTCTAATTTCAAAAATAAACGCTGCGACTCGTACGATGTTGAAATTTTGGATTCTTTGATATCCAGCAACACAATTCCAGCAAGAAACCTTTAAAATCCTCACGTTCCCCTAGGAATCAGCAAAATCGCCGTTGCCCAAGAACCCATACCCCCTTTTCTCCGTTTATCTATAACCAAATTGTCGACAATAATATCACGCATAATCGATCTGATCATTATTGCAAGATTTAGAGCAATCGCATTTCATAATCAAGTCAACAGCCACCAAAGCACATATATTTTGACAGAATCTGTTATTTTTCGCTTCTGGGTTCAATTTCTCAATTCGATTCGAAGAGTCCTGTGAAAGAAAATGGCCGCATATGCGGCAACTTGGCGCTTGGCACAATTAAGAACTTGGTCCTGCAGAACCCACTTGTTTGGTGCGAGCAGGTTCGAAGCCAGACCCATTTCGGAGCTAGCCAAATCTAATGGCAAACGACTCTTTCTGGTCGACACATTAGCCCTCGTAAGCAATTTCTTGCATATACTAGGTAACATTGAGTTATGGATTTGATTGATTCAGGATTCGAATTACATAGGATTGATATAAATTATATTTGAATATTTGTTACAAAAGGTGAGGAGATTAGAGGCTCAAGGAGTTCCATCAAAACAAGCGGAGGCTATTACATCTGCCATGACTGAAGTGCTCAATGATAGCTTAGAAAATGTGTCTTATTCCTTCGTTTCTAAAGGCGAAATGCAGAAAGTAAGCTCCACCTCCCTGCGGTTAATCCTTTCCTATTTAGTTTCCCGGTTTTTGCTTGTTATTTTTATTTTTCTGGTTATATGTTTTGATAT
Organism: Fraxinus sp. D2006-0159; assembly: GCA_903798375.1. Taxonomy (NCBI): domain Eukaryota; kingdom Viridiplantae; phylum Streptophyta; class Magnoliopsida; order Lamiales; family Oleaceae; genus Fraxinus; species Fraxinus sp. D2006-0159. Next base: position 10,704 of record CAIGRQ010221265.1, on the reverse strand, counting down.
TTAGCCCCTGTTTGGTGGGTTGATTTTAACCGCACATTTCATCGGATTAAGAACTTTTTAACTACAAATTTCATGACTTCTATCAAAATCTACTGATTTTTGTCCTCACCAAACGGGGGCTTAATAGTTAATACTGAATATAGAATGTGCATTTTTTTTGTTAAATGGCTTCTTTATGTTTTGTTTCGTTCTTGCAGAATGAGATGACTCAGGAAGCCAATTTGTCCAAATTCAAATCTGAAGTTAAAAGCTCTCAGGTAGCCCACATAATTCACTTGCTTTATTTGGGACAAATTTCAGCCATTGTGCCTCTATTAGCGGCATTTTCAGATTTTGTTTTCCAATTGGTTGAAGGGGTTGATATTATGACAAAACATATCCCACATGGCTAAATTTTCTTTGTTAAACATTGTCATGGTCTTATTTGCTTGCAGCGGGAAAAGGTGTTGAAGAATTTTCTTTAGATTACTGAAGCAAGAGGATTGTTTATTACTAAAAGGCCCTTAATGACAGTCATTTCAAATTGATCAATGCGAGTTGAAGAGAATTATGTGGTCTCTTAGTGGTTAGGAATATCACAGTGGTTGTAGATGTAACCTTGCCTACAATGCACATGGCCAAGATTTGAGCTGCACGATAACAAATATTAGATCCTATTTTATTATAATTTTCATTCAGATGAAAGGAAAGTGCTAGGGTATTCTAGATCTCATGAAATTCCATCTATTGCATGACGTACTGGCTTTTGTTTTGTCATTCCACAATGTGGTTTCTGCAAAATCTCAAGTTATATTGCATGCATACAAGGTTTGCACGTCTGTCGCGCTTTAGTTTCTTATTCCAAAATAGTCTAATTCAAGAACAACAAAGGTCTTGTCATTTATTTGACACTTGATGCTAAAGCAAGTGGGAAGCCTTTTAACGTTGTCATGCAGAGGTTAAAAGGGTCCTTGCAACCTAGTTTGTAGAATAGCAAGGAGGAAGTGTACATGTAGTTTAGGGTATCTTGGAGCCATGAGATATTAGACTATTTATAGAAAGGGAAGCTTCAAAACTATTTAGAGGGCTTGCAATTCACATAATCCTTACTCTCTTCTATTTTGTCTTTACTTTCTGTCAGACCTATATTTTTCTCAAGCTTATCATGCGTGTTAAATCGATTCAAAGAAATTTTCATGGGTATTCAATTCTTTCACTGATCAGTTCTCTGTTTATTTGGACTGGGAATTCCATGAGATCTTTGCAGGCTAGGGAATACTTACATAATCTATTTGTGGCGGATAATTACTTAGATCCTATGAGTTGTTCCTACATCCATGGGAGGAGCTTTGTCCTCTTCAATTGTTTATTTCTACAATGTCAAAATGATTGATGTGGAATAATTGTAGGACAAAACTTTCCGCCTTTTATTTATGTTTTATGTCTATTATCTATACCATGGCCCCTATTGTCAAGAGAAATAGAAAGAAAAAATGTAGGCAATGTGGAGGTTATATGTGATCTCTGGATACTTGTGGATTGAAGATTTGATGAGCATAATAGCCCAGGAAGTACCACATAATTAACCAGGATTAAATCAAATAACCATGTTATATATTAGTATTTATGAAACTAGCAAACACTTAGATAAGTAACTCTTCCAGTTATTCTTCAGCATTTATTCTTCAAGTTTGAAAAAGAAGAAGCATCATGAAACTTTTTTGGTATCTTATATGGTTGGGAGACCCTGCTACAAGACCTGTCATTGTTGTGATAGAGAAACCTTCGACACCTTATTGGAGAAGTGATTGCTGTCTAATTCAAGAATGATAAAGAGATTTTTTTATTTATTTTATCTTTGTTTTTTGTGTAAAGGTAGGGTGATTAGGTCTTTGAACTTGTGGGGTTGCTACATTTTCATGTCTACAATAGTTTTGATGCAGTGAAAATTCCAATTTATTATTGGGGCTTGTTACCTTGCATGATAACCACTTTGGTTGGTTGCCAGTAGATTATGTGGGATGTTTGTATCAGAAAAGTGAAGTAAATAATAAAGGAAATAATTCGTGCATGTTTTGACATTTTGGTGAATGAAGAGTTGAAGGGAGAACTTGTACTTAGTGGTTTGAATGAAATTGACAAGTGTTATAGGAATTCTATGTGATAGGAAGATTCATTGGGGCAAAAGGCAAGTTCTACAAAATAGTGATTGGACTGGCAAGATGTGCATAAGATAAATGTAGCAGAAATGTGAATGGTATGATGGATGCTCAGTCATACTATAATGGATAATCTAAAAAATGAAAAGACATGCCAACAAGTTGACATGGGACCGATTGAAAATTAGAGGGAGGACGATTTAGGTAGTTGGATTATGTTTTGGATTGACCTAAAGAGGCTCCTCTTCATAAGAGCGACACTATTTCGGTATAGATAGAGAGTAGACCAAAATTAACGTGTTGTTGTACTTGTCGAAGATCTAATTACTTTAGATCTATCTAGATCCAGCAATGGACATAGCAGTATGGTGCAAATGGATTCTTTAATTGACCCCGAATTTACGAGGAACGAAGAAATTTGATAAAATGGATTGTTACAATTTCCTGGAAATTTTCCGTGGTTTTGCAGAAATTCTCATGTGGGAATGTGTTTGTACAGCTTCCCACCTACAAAAAGCAAGATAAGGGAAAAATAATTAATTTTCTCCGTTCTCTCTCTTCAAATGTACCTACATTAATTTTTGATCACTAAAATGCTACATGGGGCTTTTAACAATTTTTGATCAACTCATTAGGTAATATGACTTTTTGAAATAAGTTTAGAAGATATCCTTCCATCTTAAATTATTCTTGGTGCTTTCACTTGGCATGAATAGCTAGGGCTTGTTTGGCATGATTTTTGCTTTTGCTTGCCGTAGAAGTGCTTTTGAAGGAAGTTATTTTAATTTTTGTTTAGAAACTAAGCCCGGGCCTTTATTTGGCATTATAAAGTTTTCCCAATTTTTTCCACAGTGGCATATTAATTAAAAAGTACCTAACCACCTGACATCCGCAATTTCTTTGTACTGGATTACAACAGTTCAAAATTGATTTTCCATTCTTTCCCTCAATGTCAAATTCCAAATTACAATGTTACCCTCGATGACATAGGAACAATTTTCTGTTGCCAGTTCAAAACAATTTTGAGGGTAGTTTTGGAAACATAAAATTTTGCATTAAAAAAAGGGTCAATTGTACAACTTAAAGAAAGTGATAAGACTGCATTTCATCACTCAAAGACCCACTTCACTGTAGACAACATTGTTTTCGAGCAAAAAAAGGCTGTCAAACGGAGGCTAATTTTTAAAAGCGCTTTCTATTTCGGAAGTGCTTTTAGAGAAAGTTAAATTGGATTAGCTTCTTCTAAAAACTCTTTTAACTGGAAAAAAATACTTTCATAAAATTAGTCAAACGGGTCCAAAAACAATTTTAGGGTCTCAAAAGCTCATTTTGACTTTTCAAAAGCCATGCCAAATTGGCCCTTAGATGATTGAAAAGTTATTTGGTTTGCATAGTTTCCCATTTCATCTCTTGATGTTGAATAGAGACATAACTTCATGTTTGAAAGGAATGGAGTTATTCCATTTGGGATGGAGAGAATATAATTTTTGTATGGAAAGAAGAAAATGGTATTTTCACTAAGATGGCAAGGAAGAATAATAAACATTGTTTAATAATGGCCTAATAATATTTGGTTGACCGAAGTTTATTAAAAGTTTGTTTTTTGTCGTCGTTCTATGTGATAGTGAAATATTTTGTTGGGTTAGGAACTTAACCCTCACTTTTTAGAATTCATTAACTTCTAGAAGACACTTGTACATGAAGCACAGGCCCTACTGATGGAAGTTATTTAGGAACAAATAGATTGGTTCCTTCCTACTTTCGGGATAAGCATGACATTAAGGACTTGCTCTTTTTAATCTTATACCAATATAGGATTCGACTTTACAAAACTTAAGAAAATCTGTATTATCCATTAGACATTGAACAATATTGATTCCAATTTTTTTGATACCTGACTTTTCTACTGCGTACTCTCTAATATTGGATGTGCCCATTATTCTTTATGGCTTCCTTGATGAGCATTTTATGAACATGTGAGCTGATGCAAAAAATTCTGTAATAGAACATTTAATTCCTCATGTTAGGAGCTCTAATTGGTTAACCATTGTATTAATAAGAAGAATGGAGAGGATAAACATATTTTGTAGCTCACTTTGTTGACCTCACTTTTCATGAAACATATAATTTCTATATGGAAAACCAAAATTCATGCTTTGTTTATTTCTTTTGAGCACTCAAACTCCAGAGGAACGCTTGTCATGAATTCATTTGTTATATGTTTGGTTCCAAATGCAGGATCACCATTTTTCTCTGTTACAACACGAGACTGAAAAACTCAAGAGTGATATAGAAAAAATGCGCAGTGAGCTGAGGTCTGTTTGTAAACACTTGAACTGCATATGATACCATTTTTTTGTTCATATTTGTCTGTTTTGAACATCAAATGATAATCATTTTCTTACAGATATGAAATGGACAAAGTTACAGCAGGGCAGCGTTTGGATCTTAATCTTGAAAGGGGGTAAGTTGTCCCAATGACCAAGATCATATATTATGTACACTTTTAGTGCCATGTGGATACTTTTAGGTTGTTTATGTGTATTTCTGCCTATGCAGGAGAATTCGGGACGAGTTGTCCAATCAAAATCAAGAAACTACTAACCTGACTAACAAACTCGACAGAGTGAGTATATCTAGCTGCTGAAAAATAATTTGTTCCACTCGGTGTATTTTTGACCTTATCACTTCCAAATTTATTTTTTCTCAGGAAATTCATGCATTGCGAGCTCAGTTGGAAGCTGCAAAATACGACGTGATAAAATATTGCATAGGTACCCTTGCCTCTGTATCTGCTGTTGGTCTAGCTGTGATCCGAATCCTGATGTAAGTTGGCACTGCAAAGTAATTCCGATTTTGGAGGAATTATATTAATTGTCATGTTCAAACTCCTTGGATATTAAATGGGAAAGAAGAAAGGTAGAACTTCCTTCTACATAGTAACATTCAAAGCAACATTGTAATCTCTTGATCTTTCATTTCGTCAAAACATAGTAGTAGACATAGGTGTATTCTTTTTCGAAATTTGTGGTTGGCTTGTAATCATTAACTTGATTAATACTAGTGGCTAAATCTTGATATTTTAAGTAAATTTGAGCATTTTTCTAGTCAAGGTGTTCTCATATGGGTTTTGCTTTCCGGAGGTCATTGACCTTGTAACGTCACAATGGCTACAATATCAATCTAGGTGGTACTAATTAGAAGTGATAATATGTAATCCAGTTACAATGGTGCTAAGCATCATGCTCATGTTTGACAATCATTATTTTTAAACTATTTCTTCTGCATATTCATTTTCAATCACATTCAAACAACTAATATTTTGCACGTAAATTTAAATTTTTTTCCTACTTTTTAACAGCACATTCTTCTAAAAATTACCATTCAAAATTTTATTTTCTCCAAATAATAATTGTCAAGTAGGGGCTGAATACTTATATTATACTTTTCATCATACATTACTTAGTGCCATCTAGACTAATATATTAGGGGTGCTATATATGGAGAAACTAGAAAGTGTCAATTTATTTCGAGTAATGCTATTTATCACCGTTGATAGTCACTGATATGATAGCAAAGTCACTAGTACTTAACAATGGAATAATAATAAGAATAATGTTATCTAGTATGGCAGGACGACTTTTTTCTTTCACAATAAGACTTAAATACTAATGTGCGTTCAGAGCACTAGTAATTGCCATCTAAATTGATGCTTGACATTAGTAGTATTTCATAACATTACTAGATTAATAAATTATAATTTTTTTTTTTGCCCTCTATAAAAACTACATTAATAAATTAGTTTGGCTGTATTGTGGTCCAATCTTTGATGTTCCCCTTATTTTATTTGTTGTACTAAAATGCCAAAAAAAAGTGTAATAGTAAGTTTTATCTATCTTCTATTGAAAAATGCAACAATAAGCAAGACAAAAATTGTTTCTTAATTTTTTACTGGGGAATTGACATAAATGGTCTCTGGCTTATAGGTTTGCTGTGCAAATGATCCCTAACCTTTAAATATTGGAGCAAATACCTCTTAACTTTTCATTTAACAAACATGTTTGATGTGCAATGTTGTTGACACATGCCATGCGACATGTTGTTATTTGACAGTTTAAAAAATAATTTAGAGTACTGCTATAGATACAAGGAAATTTTTATAGAAATTTTATAGGATTTCACATGGCACAAATTTATTGGCAGATGACAAAAAAATTAAAAAATCTATCTACAAATCAGTACAACTATGTATGGATTCTGTGAGAGAATCCCTGTACTTAAGGGAATTTTCTAATAATTTATCCTTCCAACCAACACTTTTTTACCATCTATGTAAAAAAACATTTTACAGACAGCATTATCCTAAATTTAATGGGCGCATTTGATCATTTCGAATGGATTCCATTAGGACTGGCTGTAAAAATCAAACTTTTGATATGAAGAACTTCAGTTAAATAAATAAAATAAAATAAGTAAAAAGACAAAAGTGTGCTCTTCCTATCCATTAATCCCCGATTAGAGCATCTTCTGTATAATCAAATATTGTTTAAAAACTATGTCATATAAGATATGGCAGAGTAAAAAATTGTGTGTGTGTGTGTGAGATTTTTTTCGTTGGACGTGTTAATTTAGCATGGACAAATCTATTTGTACTTAACATGTTACATAATTTTTGACCGTCCCCAATAGGGGGCCACCACTTATCAATTTGATCAAAAATTATGTAAGTTGTTAGGTACATGCAGCAATAAGCATAACCCTTTCAACATATATTTCATACATGGATGTAAATATAATTATATTATTATTTTAAAAAAATAAAAGACACTTGGATAGCAACCTATACAATGCTTTGAAAACTATGAGCCTGTTAGAAATCAATTTCATGTATTGAAAGTATTTAAATATCTATTTTTTCTCTATCACGTCGCAAATCACATGTCACACTGTAAAGTCAATTTCAGAATGAATCGCTGGTTTAAATAAAGTACATATTCTCGAAAATATTCCAGATTTCGATGCTCATGGAAGTAGTAATCCAATTGATTTGAATGAAATTGATGTTTTTGAGGCGGAACGTGAGGATGAACCTGAATTAGATATTCTCGATGCAAGAGAGAAGAGAAGGGGGAAAAACAGGCAACATATTGTGATCATTTTAAATTGATTCAAACTGGTCGTGTAGTCGATGGAGTTTCAGAATCTAAAGCAGTATGTAAATATTGTCAACGATTGTCATGGTAAAAAGGCATTGGAACCACTCACCTCAACCGTCGCTACAATTGCGGCCAAACATGGGCTTCTTTGCTTCGCTGGTCAAACACAACTACTATTTGGTAGTCCAGGCAACGGTTCTACTACTACGCAACTTTCTACGTGAATGTATTCGGAGAAGAAAACTCGAACGAGAATGGTGAAGTTTGTTGCCGCTATTGAGTTGCCTCTAACAATAGCGGACAACCAACTTTTCGTCTCCTACGTGAAAGAATATTATATCTTCAACCGAGGTACGTTGTGATAAGTCGAAACACTTTTCGTTCTGATACAATAGAATATTTCTTTCATTCAAATAAACTATTGATTGCTGATTTAGAAAAATATGGGGACGTTATATCTATAATTTTGGATATATGGGAAGTGATTAATAAAATATATTATATAGTTGCAATTGCACACTATATAGACCCATTTTGGTGTATGCATAAAAAAATTACAGAGTTCCCCTACAACACTAACAACATATTTAATGTTATTATGAACATTTTTAAAGAATATTGTTGCGAGAGTAAAATTCGTTCATTTACGTTCGACAACGCTACTGTTAATAAGGTAGTTATCGATAAATTGTGCAAAGTACTGCAGCCCGATTTCAATGGTTATTTGTTTCATATTCAATGTATATGCCATATTTTTAATTTAATAGTACACGACGGTTTAAAACATATTAAGAATGAAATTCAAAGAATTAGAGATGCACTAGCGTATATCACATTTTCACCTAGTAGAAAACAAGCATTTGAGGAATTTTGTGCCGAATTTGGGGTGACGCATACAAAAATATTTATTAGTGATGTAGGGCATTGATGAAATTTCATTTACTTATTATTAAAATCATGCGAAGGCTTTGAACATTTAATAACTGAATTTTATAACAATAGACGTATTAGAAACGATGACGATACTATTTTAAATGAGTCCGATTGGATGTTAGCTTTTAAAATTAAAAAAAATTTGACAAGTTTTTATGATTCTACAAATATTTTGTCTGAATTTTATCATCCAACTAGTTGTATGGTTCTTGAACGTCTTTATATAATTGCTAAGGCTTTTCATAGATATAAAAATGACCCTAATTTTAGTTTAATTATATATTCCATGGAATAAAAATTTAGAAAATATTGAGAAGACTTTCCTATGTTATTTTCGTCAGCATTCATCATGAAGCCCTGATATAATTTATTGGGTACTAAATTTATAATTGATCAGATTTCAAGAGCTTTGACTTTTAATGTACCTATCACTTATAAAAATTTAGAACAAACTTTACGTGAAATGTATGAACTCTATGCAGAACGAATGGGTACACATATTAATTGGGTACCCTTTAACTCTACACATACTCCTTCCATTGATATACTAGAAGACGATGCTGAAGTTTTAACTTTATTCGAAGGCATTAACTCATATAAATATGATTCAAATGCATGTGATTCATCTAGTAGTAATTTGTCTACCACACGTAATCAAACATCGGATGCAAATCCAAATGCTTTGCCTGCTGAATTAATTGATTACTTTAATCATAACATGCATAATAATAAAACAATTAAGAAAAGTTCAAAAAAAGTAATTGAATTCTGGATAAGGTACGAAAGCCAATGGCAAGTGGTTTCTGCGATGGCAAAAGACCTACTAACACATTCGGTTAACATTGTAGTTTCGGAATTTACTTTTAGTGCAGGTAAGAGGGTTCTCTCCGAGATCAGGAGCCAACTGAAAAAATATTTTGGAAACATTAATGTGCGCGAAAGACTGGCAAGATGGTCATTTTCGATTGCAAGATAAATATGTTGAAATTGCATCTCGTCTAGTAAGTGATATTTAATTTAATTATATTCATAAAAATAAATAAATTATAATACCTTTATAATTTTTTTTAAAAATTGTATACGTAACAAGTTGTTCGTGTATAATTTTTAACTACGCCTACTTAAAATTGAAGTAGCCGGTCCCAACTCCAGATAAATGAGGAAGTTTTCCGAGCTCGCGAGCCGAAGCTCAGCTGCTCGGCTCGTTACAAACGAGCACGAGCTCGGCTCGTGAGTATATCGGCCCAGCCGACTCGGTTCGACCCATTGTCACCACTCACCACTACAGTTTTCATTAGCTTGTTCTGCTTGGCTCGTGAGCTCGTGCGTATATGGGCCCAGCCAACTCTGTTCGACCCATTGCAACCATTACAGTCTTTATTGCTTTTATTGTAAATGAATTTTTAAATACATGCTATTTTGCTTACATGACATAAATTTTAAAACAATTCATGATTGCATTGGGACGTTCTTATGAAAGATTGGTTCCAAGGGGGAGTTGTCTTTTCTTTTTATAATATTTTATTAGTTTTTCTTTCCATTTATCTTAGAATTTAATGTTTTAAAGGACGTTTTAGTCTTTTAACAAAACTTTGACCTATTTGACGATTTCCATTAAGTGAGATGTTTAACTAACTTGTCTATTTTCAGCTTTTCTGATGGATAATAATAAGTAATTCCCCGTTTGAGCCTATTCTCATTTTTCTACTAATTTTTAACCACAAAAAAATCACACATTTTTCATTACATTAATAAATTTTCCTTCTTTCTCAACCACATATTCCCTATCCCATCACAAACAAAAATGTATTCTCTCCCCAAAAAATGTGCATCAAACCCATGAGAAAATGGCTGCAACAACTAAACAAGGGGAAGTATATTTCCTAATGATCATATTTGAGGACAATGGTATTGCCTTGGGAGTGAAAACTAGCTCAAGAAACAATGACAAATATCCATCTTTTGTATCCATTTATGTACCTCCAAATCAAATTATCCCTTGGTCACAAAATCATCGAGTTGTAATAGTACTCACTGATGAGTCCCAATTCAAGCGTTACAAACTGCTAAACTAGATTTGTCGAGGTGTAAAATAAGTCAAATTTGACTATTTTGGTAGAGATTTGGTGTGCCCGTTTAACAATGCAATATAGATCGGACCGAATTGTGTAAGATTTTCGACAAAACTATGTCTCTAGAAAAAATATCTTCAAATTTTATGAGCAAGAGTCATTAACCCTCGCGAATCAACTTGGGCATCCATATTCTTCATCCAGTCATGTAAGAGGAACCTCTTAAGAAAATTTTAAACATGTTAAAATAGTGAACGTTTGTAAGACTAACAATTGTATTAAAAACAAAACACCCATGTTCCCACATGCCAAAATCATGTTACGAACTCTACATTTTTAAATGAGGAAATTACAGCCTCACCTGTTTTTAAGTTGCCAATTTGCCATTTTCAAAACTACAAAATC
>CAIGRQ010221210.1:0-10587 GCA_903798375.1 Fraxinus sp. D2006-0159 | reverse complement strand
AGATTAAATTTTTCATGGAATTCATTTTCCTCCCTTACCTCATTTTCCACCCAAGTCTTGGTTCTATTCTCAATTGTAACAAATTATATCCCTTTAATTGACAATTTTCATGAAAAATAAAGTCAAACGAATATCAAAAAATAGAAAATTTCAACATTTTTCAAGTGAAAAATTATACCAAACAAACATAATTAATTGATAATTTTCAGTAAAATAAATTTTAAACAATTCAATTTCATGCAATTCATTTTTTTTCCATTCAAATTCTATCTTTGAATCAAACGGATGCTTAGTGTTATACAATCCCTGGCATGGATTGATTGGAGACTGCCAAATAAGTATGAAAATGAGCTAGAAAGCCTACGGCCTACCATAGAACAGGGAATTATAATAAATCATTTTATGATAGAGAAAGACACTTGCATCGTTTTGCTCGAAAGTTTAAAGGCTCCTCCACCATCCCACAAATATATTCTTTCATGCATGTATTCTCGTCACAAAAAACCTAAAAAACTTTATCCCTTTGACAAGATAAAATGATGGAAATTCACCTCAGCGATAATGTCACACTCTCTTACGTTGAACTAGAGACGGATTCAGAATCGAATTACAAGCTGTACCAAAAGATAGAAAATTTCAACATTTTTCAAGTGGAAAATTATACCAAACAAATTGACAATTTTCAATTAAATAAGTTTTAAACAATTCAATTTCATGCAATTCATTTTTTTCCACTCAAATTCTATCTTTGAATCAAACGGATCCTTAGTTTATACAATCCCTGGCATGGATTGATTGGAGACTGCCAAATAAGTATGAAAATGAGCTAGAAAGCCTACGGCCTACCATAGAACAGGGAATTATATAATAAATCATTTTATGATAGAGAAAGACACTTGCATCGTTTTGCTCGAAAGTTTAAAGGCTCCTCCACCATCCCACAAATATATTCTTTCATGCATGTATTCTCCTCACAAAAAACCTAAAAAACTTTATCCCTTTGACAAGATAAAATGATGGAAATTCACCTCAGCGATAATGTCACACTCTCTTACGTTGAACTAGAGACGGATTCAGAATCGAATTACAAGCTGAACTAATATGTAGAAAAAAATAAATTTAACATAAATTTTCTTTTACTAAATTTTTTTTAACACTAAAATAAATTAACGGACAGGGGGACGCCCAATCCCTCCTAAATCCGTCTCCGTGTCAAACATGTAAAGTCTAATTATACTATTCATTCTTTTCTTCAAGTACGGTTTGACCTAATATTTCCTACCTATATAGAGAATGTTAAGGTGATTAGCATAGTTATAAAGTGCAAAGAGAAGAAAGAGACGTGAGTTTATACACATTGTAACCATATTCTCTCCTGCATAACAGTGAAATCCGACAAGTGAAAGTAGCTCTTAGATTCAAGGTGGATTACTGTAAGTCGTGTTTGTTACTTGCTTCACTTCTTTGTTTCGTGTCATTTCTGCTCTTGGTAGTATGGAATTAGGTATTTAATCGAAAAGAAATATACCCTTCTACTCTTTCTAGAGCTTAATTTGAAGCAGAAAAGTAGCTAAAAATGCAATAGTTTTGAGCACTTGATCATATTATTTGATGCCCAATGTTGAGCCCCTATTCTTGTATTGAGAGAATAGGGTGAAGCTGTTTTAAGGATTTTTTTAATGTAAAGACAGCACTAAACGACGTCGGCCGGTCCATTATTTAGTGGGAAACAGCCAAACTTAGAATGAGAATTAGAGCTAAAAATATGAATTAATAATGGAGAATGAATATGTCCAGACAAATTGAAGTATTGAGTCATGCAACCTAGTCTCAGTATATCCCTAAGCACAGGAGAAGCACAAAGAATATTTTAGACTTTAGCTGTCACTTCAAATGGACATAAAAACATGTGCAACAATCTTTAAATTCTTTACTATCTAGTTGTAACTTCAATAAAGAGCATCTGAACTTAGTAACAGCAGCAGAAAAATATCATGATTTCAATGTATAAAAGGTAAGATTGCAAAGGGGACTCTAATATACAGGAGAACAGAGAGATTGGCTAACTATCCACAGATAAACATACCAACTCCTTTAAGGTATAGTTCCAAAATTTTAATTCTTATGTCATGTGGAACAATACAAAGTCACGTAACAGCTTAATTCCTGATCGGCTTAAACCTCTAATATGCCCGAGAGAGAGAGAGAGAGAGAGACTACTGAAGTGACATTGTAAGGCTAATAATTTGCTGATTATAGTAAGAGAAGTACTTTCACTCTCAACATTTCCTATTGGTGTACCACACTATGAATATAACTGCTCAAAAGTCATCTGTCTATTTTGTCCTCTAATTATTTCAAGAAAGCATTAGGAACTCATTCATTATTGATAAATAAAGGGCAAAAGAGGCTACCATACTTTCCTATGCTACAACGTTAACATAGAATTATAGACTACTAATCAGCAACCATATATCACTAATTTTTGGGAGACCAACATATTGAAATGATGATTGGGTATACCATCAGTTGAAATGGATAAAGCTATTCTAAAGACACAAATAAGGAAAGTTTACCTAATTTGTGCATGAAACTGTTGGCCACAAAGGAGACCTAAAAGAATTTACCTTTAACTTAAAAGTGAGAATGTCCCTTGCCCCTAATGAAAAAACTCCTGACCCTTTTCTGAACAATGATTATAAAGCTTAGATCTTTACTCATTCCTTCACAATACGAATTCGTGCAAGGTTTAGGATTTGTGAAACCTAAGGTTATACAATGATAGGACTTGGTTCTTCATGTGGAGCGTGCAAGTTCTTGAGAAGAAGGTGCACGAGCGAATGCATCTTTGCGCCTTACTTCTCTTACGACCATGCAGCAAGTCACTTTTCTGCTGTTCATAAGGTTTTTGGTGCAAGCAACGTCTCCAAACTATTGCTACACCTCCCTGTACAGAATCGAAGTGATGCTGCCATAACATTATCCTACGAAGCACTGGCAAGAATGCAGGACCCTATTTATGGTTGTGTTGCATATATTCTTGCACTGCAGAAATTGGTTCGTTTTTACACTACTTCTCTAGAAACCTCTTATTACATTGCAATAAAATCAAGGACTTCATACGTAAAAACTTACCATGCAGGTGGCCAACCTCGAGGAGGAGATAGAAATAATCGGAAATCAAATGGCTAATATTGAAGTTGATGCCCCTCAGTATGTAATGTCTCAAGAAACTAACATCCCAAATGACATTTTACAATTTTCCTCTGGGTATACCGTCGTAGACGATCATATTAACCAACAAAGTCTACAACTTCAACAACCTGGAAATCTATCAGCAAATCAAGCTTGCTCTAGCCAAATGAACTCGCAGTTTCCCCAGGGAAATTTATTTGAGGATGAGATTTTCCAAGCATACTCCAATTCCAGTGTCTTTGACAGATTCTCTGAAGAACTAAACCAAGATATTTATATGCAATCTCAATGGATGTGCAGCACCTTAAATTCAATATGACTCTGAAACTGAATTTATTGTGCTTTCCTAGCAGGCACAGATACTGCACACGGAAATATTAAGTTGCGTTTTCGTCTCTTTTTTCTTTGGCATGATGCTACTCCTAGTCTGCTTATTATATCTAAGTATATCAGGATGTTTTTCCTCCTCTTCCTGTGTAACTTTGAAGTTTTAGGCCACCATCCTAATTCAGACTTCAAATCAGGAATTCAATTTTAGCATCTAAGATTGCCTGGTCCAGAAATAGAGGCTTCCTACGGAATTTGGCTCGTGGAATTCTACGGTTAAGGAATATAAAAGCTAGAGATGCAGAAACAACAGCATCTTTGGTCGAGATACCATAATATTGTCTAATTACACACATCTGAAAGAATAACCAATTTGGAACCAAACATCAAGAAATTCAAGTGCCAAGTAGGAACCGACATAATTCAATTTCCTGACAATATTAAGTCCAGGTTGTCCAAGCAAAGAAAGTACAGTAATAAGTTAGACCATATCAGTTACACAAATTCTTTTTTTCTACCATGTTGGATCTAGCACTATATCCATTACAAGGGCCGATGAAATTATATTTTTTGCAACCACATCAAGTCACTAGTTTTGATCCGCCCCTCCCCATTTTGAACTGCTTCATTAGAGGATTACATTGCTCTTGTTAACAAGACCTTCTATAGATATTTTCCAACAATATTAGGGGATATATTCACTTGGGACTTTTTAATGATTTTTGAGAATTTAAAAAGTTATGGTGTATTTAATTTAGACTTTTAAAAACTCTCTAAAAGTTTAAGTGTATTTAATTGGGACTTCTACAGACTTTTTAAAGTCGGTAAAAGACACGGGATATTCAACTTTTTAGAAATCTGTATAATTTATGAGGTATTCAAACAGTGACTTTTGGAGACTTCTCTACTTATTGGATTTCTTAGAGGTGGCAATCGAGCCGAGCGGCTCGTCGGCTCGCCCGCTCGACTCGTACTGTAGACGCCCACGAGCCGCTCGAGCTCATCAAAAAACGAGCCCGAGCACGAGCCGAGCAGGGGGTTGGGTAGACGAGCCGAGTAGGCTCGGCTCGTGGCTCGCCTTTTTATTAAAAAAATTTTTTTTTTAAGGCTTAAAAAAAAAAAAAAAATTTCAAAAACTGGACAAGCCGCGAGCCGAGCCGCTCGGCTCGGCTCGCCTTGGGTGAGCTCGAGCCGCGAGCCGAGCTCGCCCATTTGCCCACGAGCCGAGCCGAAGCCGAGCTCGTGTTGGCATGGGCCGAGCCGGCTCGGCTCGGCCCATTGCCACCCCTAGTTTTGCGGTTTGGCAATTTCGTTATTCAGCCATGCACATCCCCTAATTCGACACATGTTAATGTGAACCATATGCCGAATAGATTGTCTAGTCAACAAACAAATGAAAACTCTCATTACAACCCCTCCAACTTGGAATGAAATAAAAAATTATCCGCATTTAGCAGAGATTAAAATCAAATTTTAATCATATATTTCAAATTCAGAAGTCGAAGAACAAATGCAGAAAATCATTCCAATTGGTCATCTAAATCTTTGCTGTCAACGCATGACCATATTCTCTAATGAAGCACTATCTCGAGGTTGACGATGATATGCAAAAAAGGTTAGCGAAAATTATCTTATAATCCTATACCCATAGAGTACATAAACTAGGACAAAGAAAATAAGATTTGAATATATAAATGCTGTTTTACGTGAGAATTTTAACTTTTAGATTAAGTAATTCAACAAAGTATAGGTATGTCACATTAGTCAATATTGAAAGACATGATATTTAGAAAATTTCATGGATCTACTAAATATAAATATGTTCCAAGCTTGGATTTGTTATAATATTTCTAATATAAACATGGATTGTACTAAAAAAGTTGTCACATAAATTAAAACAGACGATGTCTAAAAAAATCATCACTAATGCGACATATATATGATTACAAACAATGGACATGGTAAAAGAAAAAGCAGACATTGTCAAGAAGTAAGTATAAATATAGAACTTCTTATAGACAGAGTGACTCGTCATAATTAATATTTTTTTTACTCTTCTTCTGATATTTCTTATTTTTTTCTACATCCTATTAAGCCTATTGACCTCGATTTTTGAACATATGAAGTATCCAACATATTTCGAGTCCACTTGCATCCACGTAAGTTCCTTCTTAGTCCACGTAAGCTCCTTTCTTACATTCAAAAAAATTGTTAATCACCAATGGCTTTCTCTGAAGGTGAAGGAGGCGGTGGAAAGTACTTGGCGCTCAAGTCAGTCGACGAGAAGAAATGTAACATTTCAAAAAATTGTTAGTCACCCATGGCCTTCTCTGAAAGTGAAGGAGGCGGCCGCAAGTACTTGGCACTCAAGTCAGTCGACGAGAAGAAATGTAATAGTGTGGGGGCAAGCTCAAAGCATTTGAACACGGGAAATGTGTATGTGAGTATGTAAAACGAGAGAGAAACAATCTTACAAAGCTTTTGGTATTTTGAGTTGCATTACCTTTAAGTTGGTGTGTGTTATAGTGGCCTTGATGAAGTGGTGGCCGTTGGATAGAGAAATACGTAGCTCATCTAAAGTCTAAAAGCATCTCATTGTAGATGTCACATCATCCATCATAGAACCTGTGGCATTTAATGTATTATGAAAATATTGTGGTGTGACCCAAATTCCTTTTAATTTGGTGTTTGGTTGGATAAATGAAGTCTAAAGAGTTTGGTTTTTTGATAGTCCTAATTGATAACGACCAAATTTCATCAAGGATTGAAGTTTGACTTTGAAAAGGACTTTGGGATGGTGAAAAGCATAATTGGAAGAATTAAACACGAGAGTGGGCTATGACGCCATGGTCGTGACGCCGGGGCGCCCATAGAAGAGAAGAAATCATCAACTTGGTGCTGAGTCGCCAAGCAGAGGGCGTCGCGGCGCGGCCCTCTATTTTGACAACGGTACCCAGGCACTGGGGGTTCAACGCTATCAGGACGAATTTTTTGGGATTTTGAGGATTTTAATTTTAATGATTTTTTCTTCAACTTGTACTTCAAAAAGAGACTCATATATATATTCTACATGGTTTTAACTCTATATTACATTCAACAATATCTTGAGAATTTCGTAGGTGTCACACCATCCATCATAGGACCTGTGGCATTTAGTGTATTCTGAAAATGTTGTGATGTGATCCAAATTCCTTTTAATTTGGTGTTTGGTTGGATAAAGGAAGTCTAAGAAATTTGGTTTTTTGATAGTCCTAATTAATAAGGATCAAACTTCATCAAGGATTGGAAGTGTAACTTGGAAAATGACTTTGGGATGTTGAAAGTATCATTGGAAGAATTAAACCTGAGAGTGGGCGCTGCGGTGCCATGGTCGAGACGTCGTGGCACCTCGTAGAATAGAAGAAGACAGCAGCTCGGTGCTTGGACGCCAAGTAGAGGGCGCTGTGGTGCAGTACCCCATTTTGACAACAATGCCTAGGCGTCGCATGGACGGAGTTTTTGGGATTTTGTGGATTTTATGATTTTTTTCTTCAACTTGTGGGGCTATTGTGATACTAATATCTTAGTATCATTACTGCTAGCATATGCGATATATTATTGATGCAAAATATGAATGCCACATCACTGTTAGCATGCCATGACACTATTTTTAAAAGCCAGTACGTACACCATGTCATCTACATTATCACTTTATTATCGACAACATATTATCTGCTATGATACATGAACGCTCTCTGCATATTCTATCTTGGAGAAGTTTGATTTGCTATTATTCACGTTATCGTCATTATTTTTTGAAGATGTCAAATGGATCCCAATTTATTTTGTATATGTGCAGTGGATACACTATGTTAAATTACATGTTGGTTTAGTTCATTTTACAGATGAGATGCTGACAAAATTTCGATAAATCAGTGTTATATTTCAGAGACAATATGTCAGTTCTCGCTTATTTAAGCTTGTGCAAATCTTTCCAAGGCTGTTCGTAAGTCCTTACTTATTAAAATGACTTATATTCTCAAGGTAATTCATAAGTCCTAACCAATTTAGGATCGATGCATGTTTTTGAGGCAGCTCGTAAGCCCTCCCTTACTAATTGGAGTTGCTTATATTTTTGAGGTAATCTGTAAGACCTTGTATATTTGACAATTTATGTTTTAAGTCCGACTCCCATATATATACGACTCGGACTTGGAAAACTATTATTATATCTATAAATCACGTGGCATGCGTGTGACAAAAGGGGTCCCACATTGGTCGACTTAGTAATCAGTTATATCAATTCGATTTGACTATTTAATCAAGTCACCTCATACCGAGCTTAGACTCGGTCCATTAAACCACTAGGCCCATTTGCATTTTCCTATATATATGTGAGTTCATTCGCAATAAAGGTATTAATCGTTCTAACTCTAGTTGAATCCCATCTACTTTTCTTGTACTCATATTATATCTCGTCCGATAGCTGACTTTAACTGATCATCGGAGTGCAAACCATCGCACACCTTTTTCTTGAGCGACGTTCTTTACCTCCTAACGGTATGTTCTAGTGCGCAGAAAATGCTTGTGTGGGAGGAGGTGGATGCGATTTTGTTGACAATCAATTGGGGTCAACAAAACCCATATTTAGTTTAGATAAAAATCAAACTAAGTAGATTTAGTAAAATTCCCTAGAATATATGATTAAATTATTTATTGATTCTGACTGAGATTTTAGGGAGAATTAATATAAATATTTGGTTCAATCAAACATGAGCTAAATAAAGATGAAACTTGAATTATAATAAATTGAATTGATTGGGCCCAAGGACCCATTTAGCAAACAAGGAATATGCCACCTCAATGGAAAACCTCTTTATTTAAATATAGACTAGATTACATTCATGGAATACAGCTCTAAAAAACAGTTCGTAGTACAATGTTTTCTAATTTGATTGAAAAAATCTGTACATTTTTTAAGAAATATCAATATCTTTTTCTTTTGTAATTATTAATACGTGGGCCAATTAAGAAATTGACACGACATGCACTAACGTGGCAAGTTCCTTTGTTTTTATGTAAAGCCTCCACCGCCTTGTATTTGCTTCTTAGTAACAAAGCCAACAGTTTCCGGGGAATCAATGGAAGACCTCCCTTTGTCATCACCGGCAGCAAGCGGTACCGACACACGGAGGCGCGAAACTTCGGCAATGTCTCGTGTGAAGAAAAGGTGCCTGACCTGTGCAGTTTCGGTTGTAGAAATTTCCCGGTATCTGAAAGCAATCGTGATGGGTCAGACTAAGAAAATGAAGGCAAAAACGGAGAAGGAAGCGACGGAGGCTGATCTGCAGACGGCCAAGATGCAGGTGGAGGCCGCCGATGAAGCTGAAAAGGACAAGAAGCGACTTGATTAATCCATGTCATACAAGTTTTCTTTTGTTTTTCAATTCGAGTATATAACTATAGATATATATATTTCGTCTTCGCAAGCCTTCGTAAATAATTTAAATTGCCATTCCCGTAAATGTGTATCTGTTTAGCAAGTCAAGTTTTGAATATGGGGACGTCGAAAACTGGTTTAATCAAACCAGGTTCGGGACATGGGGACAGGGGCGGAACTAGGAATTTTTGACAGGGCATAATTTATCGATGTTGAATGTGGAGTTTTTGCCTCCCAACTTCTCTTTCCATGTTGATCCGCCTCATAAGCCTTCTCAAAGGACATGGCATTGTTGAACCCAAACCAATCCTTTTGAAACTCTACAAGAGCAGTTCCTGAATGCCCCTGGTAATTCCAGAGAGGTCGCACTCTGGTAGGATTAAATCCTCTCNGAGCAGTTCCTGAATGCCCCTGGTAATTCCAGAGAGGTCGCACTCTGGTAGGATTAAATCCTCTCTTGGCCAACTGATCCCTTACTTGCCTAACAAATAAAAATGCATCGTAATTTCATTGAACCACCACTTAGATGCTAAACACGACTAGTTCTGAGTAACAATACTCAAGTTCGTGATTATAACTTGTAATTATATTGTACTGAGACAGTAAATTGCCTTGAAAACTTGTTAAACGATTGCCCACCTCTATAAGGTCGCACTCTTGTAGGATTAAATCCTCTCTTGGCCAACTGATCCCTTACTTGCCTAACAAATAAAAATGCATCGTAATTTCATTGAACCACCACTCACTCTGGTAGGATTAAATCCTCTCTTGGCCAACTGATCCCTTACTTGCCTAACAAATAAAAATGCATCGTAATTTCATTGAACCACCACCTAGATGCTAAACACGACTAGTTCTGAGTAACAATACTCAAGTTCGTGATTATAACTTGTAATTATATTGTACTGAGACAGTAAATTGCCTTGAAAACTTGTTAAACGATTGCCCACCTCTATAAATATAAGTATATAGCCTCAAGAATAGTAAGATTGTATTGTGTTCAAAACAATAATCATGGTTAAGGTTGTGCGCCCTTGATAGACATATGATTAGCCTTCTAAGGTATATTGTATATAATCAGCAATTCAGTACAACTCAAAAACTATCAGCATAATTTATAAAATCTGAAGGAAAAAAAAACCAAGATAATACAATACCATTCTTGATCAATAATCAGTTTATTCCCCTTCCTGGATGCTAGTTAGGATTACAAAGTTCAAACTTCTTTTTCTTCTTCTCTACTATCCCGTAACAAAGATGGCAAAACTGTGTTTCAAACAAACGATGCTCAATTGTGTGATTAACACCCAACTTTCTGCAGAAAAATACCATATGGCACTTCCATAATTCCATTGATGATAGTAGTTCGAGTACTAACTATAGAAGGGAATTTCAGAGGCATGTGCAGATAAAACTAATGAGAGATTATAATAAAATTTTGAAATAAGGACAAAAGACATTCAAATACCCAAATTTAATTCAACAATACTCAAATTTCAACAATACCCAAATTTCAACCATAATACGCCAGTACAGATTTCTCAAGCAGATCCTAAAGCAGTAAAGCTCAAACATCAAGCATCAAATACGGATTTTTTAACAAGCTCAAAAAAACTTCTCAAGCAGACCGCACTCCGCAGTATGAA
>CAIGRQ010221190.1:0-10873 GCA_903798375.1 Fraxinus sp. D2006-0159 | reverse complement strand
ATCAATTATTAAGATATAATTATAGTGGAGGTCCATAATCTTTATAAAAACTACAAATAGATCCCAAATTTCACTGTTTCTTGTCTTTAAAATGGACTAATAGGCTTTTAAAATTAAAATTGTTAAATGATCTGATTTATTTAATTAATTTTTTAATTTATTTAGAAAAATAAAATAATTTAATTAATTCAATAAAAAAATAAAATAAATTATTTAGTTTCGGTTCTTGGTCTAGACCCGACCCAAACCCATCGGTTCTCGATTCGGGTACCCGTTCGGGTATTGAACTTATAAAGAATTGCTCGATTCGGTTCGGGACTTTTGGATACCCCTATGTTTAATCATCTAGAAAAGAATTAAAAACTGACTTGTTACTATTTAATTCGTAAAATATTTTAATTCTGCATTATACACATTCACTTCCCTCTAGGTGTTGTTAGGGTCGAATTTCGCATTTTTCCAAGTGGTATCTAGTGATACGTGATCATTTAATTCCCAACAATTGGTTGAGATACTGTGGGCATAATTAATACAACAACTACAGAGAATCTCTTGTTTGAAAGGACGTTAAGCCAAAGTAACAATAAATATATGACATGAGCTCTTTATATATAGTAGGGTACAAAGAAAAAGTAAGGTGAACCTCTAAATTCTATGTTTTATTGATACACGTAACACATTTTTCCTGTACTTATAATGAAGATTAACACTACCAAAATAATTTTACCAATTTTAGTCAGTGTTGTAGAACAAGGTCCTACTCAGTGGATGATTCCTTTTTGTGAGTCTCAGTTGATGATTCCTTTTTGTGAGTCTTAGTGGATGGTTCTTTTTTGTGACTCTCGGAGGATGATTCCTTTTTGTGACTCTCGGTGGATGATTCCTTTTTGTGATACTCAGTAGATGGTTCACTTTTGTGCTTTTCAGTGGATGATTCCTTTTTATGATACTCAGTGGATGGTTCCCTTTTGTGCTTTTCAGTGGATGATTCTTTTTTGTAATATCAGTGGATGATTCCCTTTTGTGAAAACTTTTTTTGATCATTAGGAGATCTCCAACCCGGCGAAACATTGTTCTCTTTCTTCTACGGTAATTTCTATCATTATTGGATCATCAAGTTTGCCTTAAATCGATTCCTGACCCTTATTATATTATTCTAGATGAGTCAGTCATTGTCCGTGCCTTTGTTCTTCGACGGAAGCAATTATGATTACTGAAAAGTTCGAATGAGAGCTTTCCTTAAAGAATTGGATGATACATAAACCTAATCTTAAGTTTTAGGGTGGTCTCCACCTACAACAGCTGTTGCTGGTGTAGCCACACTCACTGATATCTCAATGTGGTCTAAAACTAATTTGGACGAATGTAATTGGAACAGTAAGGGCCTTCATGCTCTGATCATGACTGTGTCCGTTGAGGAGTTTAGGCGAGTGTCGATGTGTGAAACAACTAAAAAATTTAGGATATTTTAGAAACCACAAACGAGGAAACCAAAATCGTTAAAAACTCTAAATTGCAGATGTTGACCACTAAATTTGAAGAGATTAGAATGAAGGACGATGTATTATTCGATGAATTCTATGCGAAGCTGAATGATATAGTTAAGTATAGCTTTAACTTCGGTGAAAAGATTCCCGANATTTAGGATATTTTAGAAACCACAAACGAGGAAACCAAAATCGTTAAAAACTCTAAATTGCAGATGTTGACCACTAAATTTGAAGAGATTAGAATGAAGGACGATAAATCGTTCGATGAATTCTATGCGAAGCTGAATGATATAGTTAACTTTAGCTTTAACTTAGGTGAAAAAATCTCTAAGTCTAAAATTGTTTGAAAAGTCCTTAGACCACTGCTTGAGAGGTTTAGACCTAAGTCACTGCGATAGAAGAAAGTAAGGACTTAGATGTTAAGATTGAAGAACTCATAGGATCACTTAAAACTTATGAACTCACAGTCTCATAACCTAAAAAGGTTAAATTGATTGCCACGAACACCATTAGAGAAGTGGAGATCGAGTCCACTCATACTGAGACACTTAGGGACTACGAAATAGCTTATTTCGTTAAAAAATTCTAGAAGGTGATGAGGAATAGAAGAAAGCCTCAGGAGCGGAATAGTGATGTCCTTAGTAAACTCTTGAGAAGTAGAAGTGAGAAAAACACCTCTAGGACTCCCGTTAAGAAATCTCAGTTTGTCCAATGCTATGAGTGCAAGGGGTATGGTCATATTATGAGTGAATGTCCTAATTTGAAGAGGAGTTCGGGTAAAGAACGTCGTAAGGCTTTAGTTGTGACCATGAGTGATGAGGCATCGGATCCAGTTCTTAAAATGAGACTTCTGGTGGTGAGGATGAACATAAATTCATGGCCTTCACCTCGATTGTTGCAATCGAATCTGATCGTGAGATTGAAAAGGGAAAAATGGAGGATGAGAATGAACAATCTGAAGAAGAGTCTGATGATGAGACCGACATTCACGAGTCTAATCGTGAATTGTTTGAGGAAAGTCTCAAAATTAAGAAGGTCAATAAAGCCGTCTTAAAAAATATGAATGAGCTTGAACTTGAACGTGAAAAACTGTTAAGTGACCTTCAAGACTCGGCTAGAAAATTAAGTGAGTTGAAGCTGGTTAATGAAAACTTGGAAATTAAAGTTAAATCATTAAATATTGATCTTGATAAATCTAACGCTCAACTCCAATTATTTATGAATGGCTCGCAGAAGCTGGATAATCTTCTTGGGATGAACAAGCCTGCTGGTAATAGGCAAGGTCTGAGTTATGTGCATAATGGTGATGCTACCGCTAGTACATCTAGGCCCACGTTCGTTCCTACCACCAACAAAGCTCGTGAGATTGCTTATCCTAAATCCAAAGGTAAGCAGGCCATAGGATCGAGACCTACCAGACATCATAAGGTCAGTCGTCCTACTTTTCGGCATCAACCACCGTGCAGGTTTGAACCTAAGTTCATTCCAACTTGACACCAGTGTGGTGCACTGGGATACAGCAGACCTAGGTGTCGTAACTGTGTGACTAGAAGTAAGAATTAGGATTTCACCAGCAAGGTTAACTTTCTTGCCAATCAATTTCTTGCCAATCAAGTTAGCCACTTAACTGAGATGATGACTCGATTAACCCAATTAACTTCTACTTCTAAAAAAGTTTGGGTTAAGAGAAGCTACCTGGAAGGTCGTGAAAATGGTCGTGCTCTTCACGGTAAGAGCATACAAATTTCGCATTGATTCAGTGTTTAGGTGCATGCATGTGTGGTCCATTCATTCATTCATGCATCCCATTAATTTTTATGTTATTTTTGTTGTTTCTATTTCTATGCATTTATTTGTTTTAAGTATTGTTTAAAAAAAAATGAAAAATGGGAAAAATACAAAAATATTTTCTTTTTTTGTCAAACAACACATCGTGATGATTTTAAACATGGCATGTGTAACCAAGTGTGCATTTATCTGTTTTACACTGTTATTTCCATTGTTGGGGTTGGTTTAATGTGGAGTATTGCGTATATGTGTCCTTATGTAACCATCTGCACAACACACACTATGATTTTGTGAGTGAGTCTGGACCGTGTGTGTGAGATTTGGGATGACAGTCACATGTTAGTAGGGTGACTTCGAACGTGAATTGACCTACATTCAGATGATCTTAACTTGTGATAGTCTCCCTGCATTGTTGTATTGTTGAAAAAAATAGTAATAAACAATAAAAATGTGCATACCTAATTGGTTCATCTTAAACTTTTGTTTGAAACCTATTTGACTCGAGTAATTAAGCCCAAGGGGTTTCCCATAGCCTGGTGTCTATGGTCATCTGACTTGGGTTAATAGGCCTAAAGCTCATTACAAGGGTCAATTCAGTCACTTAATGGACAAAAATCTGCACATAAGATGTATTTACGAGAAAAGCAATGAGTTTTTTTATATATATATATATGCTCAAATTCAGGGAGAAAAGATAATTGAGATCGTTTTCAGGTCCTAAAATTTATTCGGGTTTGACTTTCATCAGTGAGGTTTATTCTTACTTAAGAGTGATGTTTGTATGTCTCACAAATGTAAGGTTTGGAGTTATTTTCACGAGAAAATAGTGACACTTTACACGCATGAATCATTTATACACTTTACTCCATCTTGAACGTAACAGAGTACGTGAGAAAGTCTTTTTGATAATGCTCGACTTGTGATTGCATGCATGATTTTAAATATCGAGGTGTCAGGAGCTTGAGTTGCTTAATTTAACGCATTATTGTTGAAAAAAATGTGATTTTCTTAACTTATAAAATTTTAGTGCTATTTCTATCATTTGGTTTTTTGCCCGCTTATCACTGGGCTTTGGTCAAGCGACAGCATCAGAATCTGCCTCCCTCGCTTGTCGCTCGACCCTCGCTCGAGCGATAGATTGACATTTTGAATTCTGAGGTCCATTTTCAAAGTTTTTCACTCATTTTCACCATTTCTTCTCTCGATTTCTCACAAAATTCATCCACCCTCTCTAAAGTTCTACTTCTTAAACACTATATTCATTCATTCAAACATTTTGGTGGTGCCATTTCATCAAAACATCAAATTTCAAAAGTAATTTTCTAAACTTTTGATTTTTCACTTTTCTCGTGATTTTCATTGAATTCTTTTCGATGTTTATTCATTATTGACTGAGTTTTGATGTTTCACTACATGTTCTAAGCGTTTACATTGAATATCATTCATTTTGGTATGATTTTTCAGCAAAAATCCAACCGTGGTCCATTTTGACATTTGTTTTGAGTATTCGTTTGCATTGAAGTTCATCATGTTACTTGGACTTAGTTGTACATTAAGTATTGGTGTTGTGGTGAGGTTGGATGCTTCGTTTTTGGTTTGGGTAATTTTGTGTGCATTTTGCTTAAGGTCGAATTTGGTCTTTGATTGATTGAAGTTGGGATTGTGTGTTTGTTTGTTGGAGTGTCGATTTTTTTTGTTCGAGTTTGTGCATTGTTGTGTGTTTAAGTTGGCATGTGTTGGAGTCGTGTGTTCATGTTGACACCGCACGGTGACGTCACGTGACCCCGTCATGACGTTACTCACTTCATCATAACATCACGTCATTGCGTCTAGACATCACGACATGCATCTTGTCTTCACGTCACTTACGTTTAGGCATCACTGCATGTCGTTTTGCCTTCATGTTAGGGCACATTGCATGTTATTCTTTTTACCTCGTTTTGCATGCATTCATGCATACCATGCATATCAAAGTTTAGTTCATCTTATATTGATGTTTTAAGTTGTTATTCAATTCTTTCTGATACCCCCTAAGAGAACACGCACGACCCCTTCCACTCCTAGTACCTCTACCTCATACAATAGGACTTGGTTTATCTCTGCTGTTGTCCACGACATATTTGGGCCATAGTTCTCTTTGCGACCCATTCTTTTCGAGCGCGAGGTCATTATGTCTGACATATTCCCCTACCTTGTCGTTATTTTCACTTCTCGAGGTTGGGAGCCTTTGTTGGTAGAGCTAGTACTCCCACCGAGTCTGTTAGTTTAGGAGTTCTACGCTAACATCTATGATGTTAGTGGTTCGAATTTTAGTGTTTTCTTTCGGGGTAGGACAGTTAAAATTACTCCGAATGTTATTTCGAGTCTGATTCATATCTCTCGAGTCGTCCACCCTCTATTTCCCTACCTTACTCTTAATACTCTTTCGACGGACTCTTTAGTCCGTTCGACGGTGTTTAACACACCGTTAGAGAGAAGTCTAGGTTCGATTCGCACTGGTTCTCTTCCAACTGAGCGCCAGATTCTGTTGTGCATTGTATGTACGGATCTTTGGCCTGTTTCTTACACTTCTTGATTACTGATGGAGAATGCTCGTTTTCTATATGCTATGTTGCATGGCGATTAGTTTTCTATATGTCATGCTGCATGGCAATTCCACTGATTTTCCTTCATACATTTGCTAGCAGATTTTAAAGGCTTTC
Organism: Fraxinus sp. D2006-0159; assembly: GCA_903798375.1. Lineage (NCBI taxonomy): Eukaryota > Viridiplantae > Streptophyta > Magnoliopsida > Lamiales > Oleaceae > Fraxinus > Fraxinus sp. D2006-0159. The sequence continues at coordinate 4,893 of CAIGRQ010221190.1, read as the reverse complement.
CGTACTATGGGGACGAGGGTTGGGCTTCCCTATGCTTGTTTGATTTACCGTTTGGTTATCGAAGAAAATTTAACTCCCCCTTTGACATTCTATGACAAAACTACTAGCTAAAGTCAAGGTAGTAATCAAAAGTAAATTACAGACTTAAAAACTATGACAAAACTAACTGACTTGAACAATTTCTGCATTTCAATCAACATCTATTTTCTGAAACAGACAACTCAACACCCAGTATAAAATGTGTGGAAAATAGTATAAATAAAGCAGTTCAAGTAGTTCACAGAATTTAGGCAATTTAAGTATCAAATAGCATTTTTCAGTTTCAAACATGCATGCTAAATTAAGACATAGTACCAATGCAATCCAACATACCAAGAAGACACATTAATACTATTAAAACATCAAACTTAATTTACCAGGACTAAAAGTAAAATATAACATGCCTTTGAGTAAAAAAAAATCTTTTTATATATATCAAAAATTTGATCAATGATATGATGTTGAAATCAAATAAGTTAATGCAATATGCAGTGCAGGCAATAAGCTTTCTATCTGTTTGATAAACACTTTTATTTGATTTTCTACTCTCCCTTTTTGGCACAAAATTACAAAAGATAAATAATAACATACACCATCTTAATAATGTAGGTGTAAGCAGTCATAAGTATATGCAATGAACAATAAATTTTCCCACAAAACTAACTCAAATTACCCATGGAGTATATGATATAAGTGACTCATATGTGTTAAGTGTCACTAATCCTCTGGTACTATGACTACAAACCTTAACTTTATAAGAAAGGACTTGCAAAACATCACTACTAATAGGTATATTCCTCTACTTATGAAAGTCAAACCAATAAAATACATTATAACGTACATATGAAAGCTCATTTTTATGGAGAATGTCTTTTCTCCCCTGACTTTTAGTATAAAACATTTATCTTATATCTCAACAGTAAATCGGAATGCTCGTATATATTGTCTTCATCTTAAGTGTAGGCTTCTTTTGATTAAGCGACTAACATGACCCTTGTAACGAGCTTTACGCCAGTTAAACCAAGTCAGTTGACCATAGGCACCAGGTTACTCAAGTCAAGTAGGCTTCGAAAAGTAGCATAAGATATTGAGCTCCTTCAGTTTTTTTCATATATTTATTTATTATTGCAGGGATAATCTCGAGTTTAGATCTTAATAAGTTGGTCAATTCATGTTCAAAGTCACCCTACTAACATGTGATTGTCATCCCAAATCTTAAACATGCGGTAGAGTCCCACTATCAATATCGTAGTGTGTACAGTGCAGATGATACTGAAGACACATATACTAAGTACTTCATAAATAACCTAAGCCAACAATGGAACTATATTACAGCTCATCGATTAAACCCATGCATGATCACTACTTACAAGTTCAAGAATGTTATATATCCTGCTGTAGTAAAAATTTTCATCATTTTTTATTTCTCAATTTCATTTTTTTTTGCAGGGATAATCTCGAGTTTAGGTCTTAATAATTTGGTCAATTCATGTTCAAAGTCACCCTACTAACATGTGATTGTCATCCCAAATCTTACACATGCGGTAGAGTCCCACTATCAATATCATAGTGTGTACAGTACAGATGGTACTGAAGACACATATACTAAGTACTTCATAAATAACCTAAGCCAACAATGGAACTATATTACAGCTCATCGATTAAACCCATGCATGATCACAACTTACAAGTTCAAGAATGTTATATATCCTGCTGTAGTAAAAATTTTCATCATTTTTTATTTCTCAATTTCATTTTTTATTTTGTTTTTATTTTAAAGTATGAATGCATCAAACACACATAAAAGATAAATGTCAAACATAAAAACAAAAAAATAAAAATAAATAATATGCATGAATTTTCTACCTAGAAAAACAAACAAACAAATATGATGCATACATAATTCAATGTCACACAATGGTAAAGTACGAGCATGCACCAAAAATACATAATCAGTTAGGTATGCAAATGTTCTTACCTTTAAGAGCATCGTGATCTATTTCTTGATTTATGAGATCACTCTTCTTCACCCAAACTTGCCTAGTGACATGAACATTCCTATTCATCCGTGTCATTAACTTCGTCAATTGACTCACTTGATTAGTAAGAAAGTCAATCTAACCAACAAACTCATTATTCTTATTTCTATTTAAGTTCCGATTTTTGTTTATGTTCAGAAAATGACTACACCTGGACCTTATGTGTCCTAACTCACCACAATGAAAGCATGTAGGGATAAAACTAGGATCAAAGTTATGAGAACGTTAATATCTATTCCTAGGTTAACGGGTCCTACGCTGTCTAGTAGGCCTCTGTCCTACATATTCCTTAATCTTAGGTTCAGGGTTAAACACATGTTTAAGCTGGTCGTACTAGGGATAAATGTGATTTGGACGTACTAGTAACATTATGATCATTTTTCTTGTATCCCAGACCTCCCTTATTACCATCAGACTTGCCCATTCCTAGAATGTTATCTAACTTCTTAGAACCATTAGAAAATGCAAGAAGTTGAGACTTNTTAAGCACATGTTTAAGTTGGTCAGTATCAAGGACAAATGTACTCTTGGACGTACTAATAACATTATGATCATTTTTATTGTATCACAGACCTCCCTTATTACCAGCAATGTTATCTAACTTCTTAGAACCACTAAAAAAAAAGCAAGATGTTGAGACTTAGAATACTCTAGATCGCTCAGACGATTTTTCAACTGAGTTTCTAAGGTTTCCTTTTCAACTGTCAGCTCATTAGCTCTCCTAGAGGTCTTCTCAAGCTCACTGGGGAGATTCCTAACCTGAGTATCTAAAGATTTATCATGGATTTCAACTCACTCAAGGTTAGGGTAGATTCCTGGATGTACACTGAGAGTTTCTCATTTTCTGACTCAAGTTTCGTGACTCTCGTACTTAAGGCTTTATTTTTAGTTAGAATCTTAAGACTCTCCTCATACATCTTATCATAAGTCCCATGAATATCTTCATCACTATTAGACTCTTTCTCACTCTCAAACTCCACACTACAACTAATGCTTTCAGTCTTCTCACTCCCCTTATCAGATTTAGTCTTAACTCTAGACGTGAACGCTATATATTTTTGTTTATCTTCACAGCCGAGGTATCACTTTGATCGCTCCAATCCGACTCCTCATCACTCAGTCATCGCTAATGCCTTACCCTTTCCTTTTTCCGAATTATTCTTAAGATTAGAACATTCCTTCATATAGTGACCAAACCCCTTACACTCATGGCATATAACATACTAGGTTTTCTTACTGGAAGTTCTTGAAGAATTTTTATCACGTTTCTTACTTGAAAATTTACTCGGATCGATATTTTTCCTCTCATGAGGTTTTCTCCTATTCCTCATGGCCTTTTGAAATTATCTAACAAAATAGATAAATTCACTGTCCTTAAGGGTCTCGGCATCAGTTGACTCACTTTCTTCTTCCCTAACGGTATTCATGACAATTGATTTAACCTTAGTAGGTTGAGAGCGGTGAGTTCATAGATTTGAAGGGATTTTACAAGTTCTTCAATCTTAATAGCATCTAAGTCCTTACTTTCTTCTATCGCAGTAACTTGAGGTCTAAACCTCTCGGGCAGGGATCTAATGACTTTTTTAACAATTTTGAATTTGGGGATCTTTTCACCTAAATTAAAGCTAGAGTTGACTGTGTTATTTAGCTTCGCATAGAATTCATCGAACGATTCATCGTTCTTCATTCTAATCTCTTCAAACTTAGTGGTTAACATCTGTAATTTAGAATTTTTAACCGTTTAGTTCCCTCGTGTGTGGTTTCTAAGATATCCCAAACTTCCTTGATAGTTTCACACATCGAGGCTCTCTTAAATTTTTCAGCAGACATTGCTATAAACAGGGCATGAAGGCCCTTGCTGTTCCAATTACACTCATCGAAGTTCGATTTAGTCCATAGTGAGATATCAGTGGGTTTGACTACACCACCAACAATTGTTGAAGGTGGAGTGCACTCATGTTGAATGCTAATCAAAATACGTTCATCTAAAGCCTTAAGGATAGCTCTCATCCGAACTTTTCAGTAGGCATAATTGCTTCTGTCAAAGAACGGAGGCACGAACAGTGACTGACTCATCTAGAATATATAAAAAGGGTTAGGAATCAATTTAAGGCTATGATACCAATTGAAAAATGCGTAGTTCGACCCTAACAATACCTAGAGGGGGTGAATAGGTATTATATGCGGAATTAAATAGCAATAAGTCACTTTTTAATTCTTTTCTAGATGATTAAACATAAAAGTCAGTTTAATCCTACGTTTGAATACCGTAGTATTTATAACATAAACATTAAATAAAGTAATAAATAACATACGGTATGATCACGCAGAAACCCAACTGGAAAAAACTCTGGGCACTTTTGCCAAGCAATCCACTATAAACGATTCGAACAACTTAGTCTATCAGATTAGACGATATGTACTATCTAATCTCATGACTGTAATTCCTACAGCTCTCCGCGGATCCTATGCTCCCCTGCACCAATCTCTAGTTACAATTCGCTAAAGCTCTTTGTGGAATCAGCTACCCTACAGTACTCCTAGCCTTACAGAATCATCTATCTCTCGTGGATCAATGAAGAACACTTTGTTCTTCACAGATTGGAACTCCAGTCAACTTCACTTGATCTTCAGAACTCTGACGATGTGGAGGAAAGACATGTTTGGTATTGGATTATGTGGACGATATTTTTCTCACCAAAATAATATCAATGGACGAAGGTTGAAAGACAAAATATGAAGAATATCTCACAGCTCAAGCTCTCTCAATATTCAACCGTGTGAAAATACATTTTGAGGTGTTTTGGTATATATA
>CAIGRQ010221127.1:0-12739 GCA_903798375.1 Fraxinus sp. D2006-0159 | reverse complement strand
ACCAATTAATTAATTGACAAGTGTTGGATAATTAATTAATTTGGTTGTTTATTAATATACCCGAATTAATTGGATTAATTAATTCATGGACCAGATTTAATTAATTTGATTAATTAAATATTGGACCGGGTTAAATTTAAGAGATGGATCAAGCCCGTTTGGACTTGTATTAATAGGCTACTAGGGTTTGAAAACGATAATAGATAATTCATTATTCTTGCTAGCACGAGAAAAGAAAACTTTACCCGTCATTCTTGTTCTATGTGTGGATCACCATTGGAGGCTAAACAATTAGACAGTTGGATGCAGATCGTGATCATTCGAGTTCAAGAATCAGCAAAGGAGTTTGCAGAATTCATCAAATATATAATTATTCTAAACATAATTTATATCTAAACACAAAGCAAATCTTTGTATGGGAATTAAAAATTGATTTACTTCCACTGCGCATGATTAAGTAGATTCACAACACTTTAATCATACACTTAATCCAAATGGGATGGCTAAATCCGAATATGAGAGAGAATTGATGGCGATATCATCTCCTATAGTGTTACAACTGGATACCTTAGCTGAAGTAGTAAGGGCAGACCTGTACTTGCAGAATATCATTCGGGACCTCACTTGAGATTCCTCCAACAAGCCAGATTTTGCAGTGGTAAACCGTCAGTTGTTTTTTAAGGGAGATTGTTACTACGGTTGATGTTAATTCCTTTGGTGTTGCAAGAGAGACATGACAGAAAGATGGGGATAAAGAAAGATGTACACATATATGTTAGCCATTATACCGTTTGCCAACAACATAAGTATAGTGCATTATCATCGGGAGGCCTTTTTCAACCACTCACTATTCCCAGTCAAGTTTGGGAAGATATCACCATGGACTTCGTCGAGGGTCCACTAAAGTTAGGAACCATAGATACGATTTTGGTAGTGGAGGACCGATTAAGTAAGTATGGACACTTTATTGGACTTAAGCATCCTTTCATGGCTGCAAACGTGGCTGGAGTTTTTGTTAAAAAAGTGGTGCGACTTCTTGGGATACCCCATTCCATCGTCTCTGACATAGACAAGATTTTCAAGACCCATTTTCAGGAGGGGTTATTCTGTTTGCAAGGTATGAAGCTCAATCGTAGTACGACTTACCATCCCCAGTCTGATGGACAATCAGAGGTACTAAAACTCACTTTAGAGAACCTATCTTGCTTCATCACAACCCAAACTTGGTTCAGTTGGTTAACGTGGGCCGAGTTGTGGTACAATGCTTTATATCACAAAGTAGCCAAGACCACTCATTTCCAGATAGTATATGGGTACAAACCTTCATCCTCTCTAAGGTTTGAAAAAGGATCCACTCTAGTTTCTGCGATAGAACAACAACTACTTGAACGAGATCAAATCCTTGATAAACTGAAGGCATAGTTGCTTCGGACACATGCTAAAGTGAAGAGCATGGCTGATTCTAATCAGAGAGATGTCCAATTTAATGCTGGTGATCTGGTATATTTCAAGATTAGACAGTATCGTCCAAAAACGTTAGCTGCACGTCATAATGAAAAATTAGCTCCAAAATTTTATTGTCCATTTGTAGTTGAGAAGAAGATTGGTCAGGTTGCCTATAAGCAGTCTCTTCCACCTGCTTGCAACATTCATCTTGTTTTCCATGTGTCACAGTTGCGCAAGGCAGAGAGTGCAGTGCTCGTTGTGGATGAAGCGCCCAGCCAATTAAGTGAAGAGTTTGAAATGCTGGTAGAACTAGAAGCAGTGCTTGGGGTGAGAGCAGGGTTAGACCACAACATTAAGGGTCTTGATGTTTTAATCCAATGGAAAGGACTTCCACCACTGGAAGCAACTTGGGAGTCTTAAGACATGTTGAAGCAACAATTTCCTTTCTTCCACCTTGAGGACAAGGTGAGTCTCATTGTGGGGAGTAATGATAGACATGCAGTCCAGTTTACATGTCAAAGGCACAACAAAAGAGCAAAAACAGAAACGAAAATAAATCAAGAGAGGAAACTACATGCAACAGATATACAATTACAAAATCTGTTAAAGTAACAATTTAGAAACACAACAACATATAAATAGGGAGGATTTTTTTCATTTGGGGCAGGCAGAAATTGGTAGACACTTGGGAGAGAATTGGCCTCTCGAAAGCCAAATACCCTTGTTCTTTTTTCATTGTTTATGCTTTACAAATTACAAAGGTGTGCTCTTCTTATAGCATATTTATATCCTTTTTGTAGCACAATTACAGTAATAGAAAATAGTATTTCTGTTTGAGTTCCTGTTTCAGTCTACTATCTTCCATTTGCTCTTAATTGTGGTTGGTGAATTAACTCTGCAACTGGTATCTATCAAATAACCAAATTGGTAAGTGCAAAATGCCTAAAACTCAACCATATCAGAGATTCCTATGACAGACCTCCTAGGGAATTTATCACAATTGTTCCTGAACCATTAGATTTATCAAACTGAAGCTTCAAATGTTGATCATCATATTACAATAACACCCAATGTAAGATGAAGAATATATGTTAATTATTTTTATCTCAAGAGCTGAGAAAAAAGTATATGAAAGGGTAGAGACATGGTAAAAATATCTGCCAGCTGAGAATGTGTAGAAACATCGCACGGTACTTAACTTTAGTAGAGGAACGTGAGACAACACTTTGCCTCTGGGACTTCCAAAAGATGAGGGAGTCTCCTAAGAAGAGGCTGAAACCAGTGACTATCAGATTATGAAGCTGGGATATTGCATGACCAAGAGCAACCAACTGATGAAAAGGCACCAGATAAAACGTGATTTTGGAGGACAAAATGGTGACTACACAGGAGGCAAATTGAATACCAGTTTTTAGAATTCTGTTATATATTGTTACAGTTCGTTTGTATAGTTTTTCATTTTTCAGTCAATTAATTTGTATTGAGTAGTGTTCTAGATTGTTCTTCCTTATTGTATATATAGAAGCATAGCTCAACGTCTGTAAACAACTCAGTTTTATTTTCTAAATGAATTCTTCAGATTTGCTCTGTTACTTCTTACAAGGAGTGCATTACATTCCTTCTTCTCTTTCATTTTCTTACATGGTATCAGAGCCATAGTCATGGCAAACAATCAAAGCATCACTGCAGAAACAATAAATCCAAATACAAATGCTGATCAAAATATTAATGCCAATCCAGTACCAAACACTCATTTCAATACACTCATTTCAATGATCCCACTCATCCCAGCAGTCCCTATTATATAGGGGAAAATGACATTTCAGGAGCAATATTGGTCACTCATGTGCTTGATAATACCAACTACTATGCTTGGGCAAGATCCATAAAAAGGGCACTTCAAATTAAAAACAAACTGGGTTTCGTTGATGGAAGCCTTTTTGAGCCAACAGATTCCAATGATTTGCTGATAGAACACTGGTTGCGTTACAATGACATACTCATTGCTTGGTTGCAAAACACCATATCTTTAGAGATCAAGTCTCGAACTCTGTATGTTGACACAACTCATGAACTTTGGATGGACTTGGAGCATTAGTTCGGACAACAGAATGCTCCACGTATCTATGAAGTAAAACAATCCATTGCTACTCTAACACAGAATGAAGACATTGTAAGTGTGTACTTCTCAAAGTATAAGACACTCTTAGATGAATTGATGAACTTTGAGTCTATTCCCAACTGCACCTATGGGGGTTTCAAATCTGTTATTGAAAATCAGCAGAGAGACTAGGTAATGAAGTTCTTAATGGGGCTGAATGATTCATATAAGGCTATCAACGCTCAAGTCCTACTGATCAAGCCTTTTCCTACTTTAAATGAGGTATTCTCTGTAGTCTAGTAAGAGAAGAAAAGGAGGCAGATCTCAATGGACACCCTTATACCTGATTTATGGCACTTGCAGCCAGAGGAAGTTCATATAATGCAACAAGACAGAATGTGATGGGACAAAGAAAATACTACCGCACCTTGTGTAAGATACCTGGGCATTCATTGGAAATGTGCACTAAAGCAAATCCCAACAAATCAACTTGCAGCTATTATCACATGACTGGGCACTCTGTGGACAAGTGCTATAAGATCCATGGATATCCTTCTGGGCACAAACTGTATGGAAAGGGAAAGACCTATGCAAGTATGGTCTCATTGCAGGGACAAGGAGATACTGAGACTGACAATCAGATGACATTTACTCAAAAGCAGTATGCACAAATTCTGGTCTTATTGCAGTCACAAAACAACAAATGCCTCACCAGCTCAACCCCTACAGACACACAATCTTCCAAACTCTCTGGTATCGCATTCTGTTTATCTGCCTATTGTGTCAACACTAGTAAGAACTCTAACACACCATGGATAATAGATACAGGAGCAGCAGATCATATACTTTGTTGCACTTCATTTTATAGCATCCTCCTAGCCAAAGTATCTTATTCAGTTTCACTTCCAAATGGTAACCTAGTTGATATCACACACGAAATGTGAGAATCACAAAGAAGCTAATGTTGAATAATATACTCTTTGTTCCCACTTTTGCATTCAATTTAATATCAGCTAGAAAATTGACACAAACCTCCAAATGTTGTCTGATATTTTTTCTTGAAAAATGTTTTGTGCAGGACTTTTCGACTTGGAAAACGACTAAAATGGGTGAAATGAGGCAATGACTATACCATTTAACACAAACCCAAGTTTCACCTTCAGCCTTAACAAAAGTTATGTCTCTTACCCTAAACGAAATCTCCATGACAGCAGCCATTTCTAGCAGAAATAAGGACTCTGAACTCGGGCATTTTAGGCTGGGGCATCCATCATATTCTAGATTAGAATTATTAGATATCAATTACATTCCTAAGATTGCTAAAAAGCCTCGTTCTGTGTGTCCTATGGCAAAGATGCATAGATTGCCATTTCCTGTTAGTCATCATAAATCTAAGGAAATTTTTGATCTCATACATTGTGACTTGTGGGGTCCTTGTGCTGAACCTAGTTATGATGGATCTAAATATTTTCTCTACATAGTTGATGATTTTAGTAGGTGAACATGAGTTTATATGTTGAAAACTAAATCAGATGCTATTGCAGCTTTGCAAGGATTTTGTGCTCTTGTAAACACACAATTTAAGTCACAAGTTAAAGTCATTAGAACAGATAATGGGGGAAATTTGAAATGAAGGAATACTATCACAAAAAAAGGAATTATACACTAGAAAACATGCGTCGAAACACCACAGCAAAATGCCATAGTTGAAAGTAAACACCAATACATTCTTAATGTTGCTAGAGCTCTGAAAATCCAAAGTGCTATTCCCATGAAATACTGGAACGAATATGTTCTCACTGCAGTGTATTTAATAAATAGAAAGCCTTCACCCTTACTTGAGAACAAAACCCCTTTTGAGATTTTATTCAAACACAAGCCAGATTATTCACACCTTAGGATCTTTGGTTGCTTAGCCTTTGCTTCAACATTAGCTAATCACATAGCCAAATTTGAGCCAAGAGCCAAGAAGTGTATATTTTTGGGATATCTTTTTGGGGTAAAAGGATACAAGCTCCTTGATCTTGAATCCAAAAGAGTCATCATTTCAAGAAATGTAGTATTTCATGAGGATAAATTCTCTTACAAAGACTGCAATGCATATGAAAATAGTGACATGAAATTACAACAATCCTTCCCCACTAATGTTGAAACAAAACATTATATTTCCCCTCCTTCCACAAAAACTACTGATGAAGCAATGACAGAAAGAGTTGATAATGAAAGTTATCCCTTAATTCATGAACCTGACAATCATCCTATAAGCCTACTCTTATCACCAGAACTTCAAGAACTTGAGCAAGATTCATCAGATAATAATCCACCACGTAGATCCCTAAGAGTCAAGAAAACTCCTACCTATCTTGAGGATTACATATGTTAGCATGTCTCATTTCATCCATCACAGAAGTTAAACAAGGAAAAAGGCCTTCATGTTCCAGGTAAACCCTTTCCTCTCAATGCCACCATGTCGGATCACAGATTGTCAAATAACTATAAAGTATTTATAGCTTCCATAAGCACTCACATTGAACCAAACACATATCAAGAAGCAATAACCTCGCCTGATTGGTGTAAAGCCATGATTGTTGAAATTGCCGCCCTTGAGGCAAATAACACCTGGATTGTAACAGATCTCCCTCCTAACAAGAAGTCTATTGGATGCAAATGGGTATACAAGGTGAAGTATAAAGCAGACGGTAGTATTGAAAGATACAAAGCCAGGCTTGTAGCAAAAGGTTATACACAGCAAGAGGGATTAGACTACCATGAGACTTTCTCCCCCTGTTGTAAAGATGGTAACAGTTAGGACATTGCTAGCTATTGTGGCTGTGAAGGGATGGCACTTACATCAGTTTGATGTAAACAATGCATTCTTATATGGGGATTTGCATGAAGAGGTATACATGGAAATACTACCTGGCCATCCTGATACAAGGAGTTCAAAAGTGTACAGACTATTGAAGAGCATATATGGCCTCAAGCAAGCTTCTCGACAGTGGTACTTCAAGTTTTCAGCTTTCATTATTGAGCAGGGGTTCATTTAATCGAAGACAGATTACAACCTATTCACAAGGTCCAATGAAACTTCTTTCACAGTCATTCTTGTCTATGTAGATGACATAATAGTGGCCAGCAGTTGTATGGATAGCATTGGATCACTTAGGGCACTACTTGATAGAAAATTCAAAATAAAGGCTTTGGCACACTAAAATACTTCTTGGGAATAGAGGTAGCAAGGTCTGATAAAAGGTATCCATATTTGCCAAAGAAAGAATGTTTTGGATATACTATCAGATTCAGAGGCATTAGGATATGTGCCAACAAAGATCCCCTTAGATCAGAATGTAAGGATTTCCAAAACAAAGGGAGAGCTACTCCCTAATCTTGGTATGTACATAATTCTTGTTGAAAGATTATTATATTTAATGATTACCAGACCAGACCTTGCTTTCTCAGTTTAATTATTAAGTTAATTTATGAGTACTCCATGCACTTCGTATTTGAAAGCTGCAAATAAAGTCTTGAAGTACTTAAAACGAGCTCCAGGACAAGGATTATTATTACCTGTCGATTCAGAATTACAACTTAATGCTTACAGTGATTCAGACTAGGGAGCCTGCCTGGATACACGAAGAAGTGTTACAGGATATTGTGTGATGCTTGGAAGATCTCTAATAGCTTGGAAATCAAAGAAACAAAGCACAGTATCAAGATCTTCAGCAGAGGCAGAGTATAAGGCAATGGCAAATGCATGTTGTGAGCTCACTTGGCTTAGGTACTTACTTCAAAACTTGAGAATTAATCATCCACGGGCTGTTGTCCTGTTCTGTGACAATAAATTAGCACTTCACATAGCAACCAACCCAATTTTCCACAAAAGAACTAAACATATTGAGTTGGATTGTCACTTAATAAAGGACAAAATCCAAGAAGGAAGAGTAATAGCTGGATATCTCAGTAGTAACGCTCAGGTTGCTGACATTTTAACAAAATCGTTAAGTTCATCAACACATGGACAAGATGGGAGTTACTAATATCCACTCATCATCTTGTCGGGGTGGGGGAGATATCAAAATATGAAGCTCGGATAATGTATGACCAAGAACAACCAATTGATGAAAAGGTACCAAATAAAACGTAATTTTGGATGACAAAATGGTCACTACACATGAGGTAAATTGAATACCAGTTTTCAGAATTCTGTTATATATTGTTACAATTCATTTGTATAGTTTTTCATTTTTCAACCAATTAATTTGTATTGAGTAGTGTTCTAGATTATTCTTCCTTATTGTATATATAGAAGCATAGCTCAACATCTGTAAACAACTTAGTTTTACTTTCTAAAGGAATTCATCATATTTACTGTTACTTCTTTACAAGGAGTGCATTACATTCCTTCTTCTCCTTCATTTTCTTACAGTGATACAATGCTTACTGTCAAGTCAGGATGCCCAATCTGAATCATAGTAGTCTTTGAGGCTAAGGAAGGATGATGGGGATAGGAGAATGCCTTGCTCATGAATGATGATGCTCTCTCACATTAAGATGAACCTCTATAAATCTTACGTGTTCTTGAGTGTTTATTTTCTTTCTTCGAATTGATTGCTCTCAGATGAATAAAATTAAGGTTTATAATTGTCAACATAATTGGGAGCAATATTTTTTTTATTTGTTTTTGCTGATAAAGCATTATCGTCGTATTTTATATCATTTACATAGAACATCTGAAGTGAATTCTTTATTTGACTATCTAGAAATTAACATTGATTTCAACACTAGGTTATTGTCGTACTGATAGGAGGAATATCTTCTGGCTGGCCATAGAACTGCAGAGCAACTTACAAAGTTCATTTTATATAGTGAATGGCTAATCATCACTGTAGGAGTAAGTGAAAAAGTTTTTCAATTGATGGATCTTTTGCCTAGCTATTTGTTTACTGCAAAAGGCATGCATTCTTCTCAACTTTCTCACATAAATCTTCATAGGTAATTCTTTAACTGCCATTTTGGTCCGTGAGTAATTTCTGTGAATATTCAATAAGAGTGCCTCTTGGTTGCTTAAAATATTCTTTTTTATTAAATATTTTAGTGTTTAACAATAGTTTGGCCCTTATGCTCTTCTCAGGTTTGTACTCCACAATACTAACAAAGATCAGAACAATAATAATTTGAATAACTGAAGCAATAATCAATGATAATGTAAGCATATTAGCTTATTATTTATTCAGTTTGCTGCACTAATAAAATAATTTAATTAATAAATAGATAAAATCGAGTGGTGGATAAGTAGATAATATTTATGGGTCTTTGGTAATGTGTGATTGAACATGAAGCTCGATCATTTATAAATGATGTATAAGTTTTGTCAAATGGAGGCTAAGTCAGTTAATTAAAATCTTAGAAGTGATTTGGTATTTTCTTGTTAATCAGTAAACGTATCCACGATAAACGAAACCTTAATTTTGTGTCTTAATTGGGAATTTGGAAAAATAAATAGTACAAGGAAACAACATAGGTGCTAATCGATTCTTCACACATCAAAAAAGTTTCTAATTCTAAAACTATTTTAAGGAATCTTAGAGGAAACAATTAAATATTATGAGAAATATATACTATTTACTGTTAATCTATTAGAATGACATGTATCTAGTTATGCAATTAAAAGTTCCCATTTTAACTAGAGACATTCAAGTGATGCATAAGAAATCCTATAGGAATTTTCATTGGAAACATATAAAAGAGTAGTTTCTTTTGCATGGAAAGTTGTTCCTGAAAGTATCCTTTCTTGTGAAGGTCCTAGGAGATGGAAGAAGGCTAACGATCCGTTTGCAAGGCTTCTACTTTTGCTTTTGTAGAAGAGTTTCATGAGAAAGTCTCCTTGAGCCTGCTTCCTCTAAAAGATTTTCTAACCAAGCAAAGCATTTTCAGAAAAGTATCCAAATAAGTCTGAAAGCAGTTCTTAGTCTTAGAAATATCTTATGATTTTCAAAAGTCATGTCAAAAGGGCCTAAATCTTCTTCTTTATCAAAGTGCTGAAGAAGTCATAAAAGATTTTGGTAGCTTTATGACATTTCATCTTGCAGGATCAAAGCTGCAAAGATTGATGGGACAAGTTGAATTTAGGGATGTAAGCTTTCACTATCCCTTAAGAACTGTGTTGAGGTTCCTTCATAATATTTTTCTAAGGTACAAGTTCACATATTACACATATAAGTTATAGTACTTAAAAAAATGCTCCTTCTTAGCACCTTAATAGCGATCCTTCATTGTACTATACTCCACAAGTTCACATAGTACAGTTAGCAACTCTTACACATATTCAGTTGTTCATTTTCTCTATAGCATGAGAGGCAACTGTAGTCAGCCTATTAGTTACAATTGCCGTTGTATTAATGCATGTTAGCTTACCTGGTGTTAAGTGCAGAGTTGTTGTAAGATGTATGGCCTTGAGGCATTAAATCATCCAGTAGTGAGCAAAGCTTGAAGTTATCCAGTAGTGTCAGGCCCCCAACCAATATGGGGGCGCCTGGGTTTGACCCAAGCACCCCCTTTCTGGCAAGGAAGCATGATCCTTGATGGTTACCCACTCAAAGAGCTGGACATTAAGTGATTTAGATAAAGAATTGGATATGTGGGGCAGATATCGACTATTATTTTCTTTTCTGAATAGCTTCATTTAAAACTTCAAAAATGTCCCTTACTAAAGTTCGTCCCTCAGGAACCCTGACTCTTCTGCATGGATACCAGTTCGAACATAAGATATGGGTGTTCTCAAAATGTTAGTCAGCATGTTGTGGAATGAGCTGCCAAGCAGGCCTTTGCCCATGACTTGATCTTATCCCTGCTCAATGGCTACCAAACACTTGTTGATGATGATCTGTTCAGTGGAGGACAAAAGCAACAAATCGCTATTACCATGGCGTTTCTGAGAGACCTAAGCATTTTGATCCTTGATAAAGCTGCTAGTGCTATGGATGCAAAAAGCAAACACAACGTCAATTAGGCTTGGTTGCTTGGTGAGCAGGTCCGGGTATTTTAATATCCAAAACCACACTTTATATTTCGGGTATTTCGTGAATGGAATTATTCTGGTCCTTGTAATTATTGGAATCGAATTCAAACCCGAACCCTTTTTTTCTGGTTCCGAATTCTACCCATAATAATTTCTTTTATGTATTTAATAAAAATCTCCATATAGACCCTTTCGATACTTATTCCTAACACGTGACTAGTGGACAATATTTGTGCAATGAAGAATATTAAGCTAAGAAATCCAGTTACATGACTTGAGATAATGGAGAATAAATACCAATAAAAGAGGATAAAATTAAATCATCGAGAAGTAAATAACAGTTTGAGGATGGATGATTTTTTTAATAAATCTTATTTGATCACAAGTGAGGCATGCTAGAGCCTATAATTTAATCATGGACAATGCTTAAATTCTTCTATTCTTAAAACGACCGATTCAAAAAAAATACTAATTAAATACATAACTATGTAGTATCAAGGAATTGTAGTCCTCATATTGAACTCGTTTTGTTTGAATAAAAAAGAAAAATTACACTTTAAAATAAACACAAACTCCAGATAACAAAAAAAAAAAAGGTATGCAACAATACAAGCTATGAATATATCAAGTTCAATTGCCACGCGTTATAAATAATTTTTTTTTTTTTAAAAAATAACTTAACTTTGTAAATAATGCAAGAAAATAAAAAGTCTGAATTGCAAATAATGACGCTTTGATTCATCAACTTACACAACAACACTAGCTTTTGATTCATAGAAAGTCTAAATTTGCAAAGATTAACATGTATTAATATCCGAATGCAACAATGTAAGGTGAAGAGAGATGCAAAAAAGTAGGAGCGAGTCTTATTTTTTAGGGTTAGAATCTAAAGTTTTATATAAATTACTACTAAAATTAGAGGTTTTAGATTTTTTTATTTTTTTACGCATTCTATAAATTGTAAAAAAAAAAATTATATAAAAAATCGATTTTATTAGGTACCCGTGGTTATGGTTCGAGAATCAAGAACCTACCTGAACCCGATCAATTCTCGATTATTAGTTTTGGTTCTTCGAGGTTTGGTTCCAATTAAAACGCACAGGCCTAACATCAATGTAGAAAAACTTGATACTCGTGAAAACTGATACATGATTTTTATTCTTCATCACCACTTTTGCGGTGTAATATAGGACGATCTTTGAGCATTGTGCAGTGACCTCGAAATTAAGAGATCCCTCATTGTAAATTGCACGCAAGTAAGATCCCTTGTAGAGTTTTGTAACTTAGGGCCTATTTGATTCACCCAAATTTTTCATGGAAAATGAAAAATAAATTTCAACTTCTACTTTTGTCTTGTTTGATACACTTTTCATTTCCATGCAATTGATTTTCTTAGTTTTGTCTCTCACGTGTGCTTTTCCTTGGTTTTTTTGGTTACTTTTTTTTAGCAATGGAAACAAATTTTATGGACAATTGTAAAAAAAAAAAATTCCTTTAATGGACAATTTCCATGAATAACAAAATCAAACGAACATAAAAAATTTCAAAATTTCAACATTTTTAGGTGAAAAATTATACTAATCAAACACAATTAATTGACAATTCCAAAAAAATAATTCTATGCAATTGAATTCCCTGGAATTCATTTTCTTTCTATCTAAATTCCACTCTTACAATCAAGCGGACCCTTAACGAAAAACAGGAGGTATTGATATTCAATTTTGATAGGCTTTCGACAATTCAAGCTGCTGACGAAGTAATTGTGATGGAGGGTGGGAAAGTTGTCAAGGTATGTTTTCTTGGCCATCATACCTATCAAACTTATGTAAGAAAAACTCATCGACAAACTAGGTCGATCCATGGTCACCGAAATCGAACATTATAATTATGTTTTATAGAGAGCAATTGTAAATTTATGGGGGTGTTTTGATAAAATTGTATGTAAACTAAATTATAATGTGATACAAATGAATGGTGAATAAGTAGTAAGAAGTTTGTTGATATTCGACCTGCGACCTCACAAGGGAACATCGACCTGGGGGGGGGGAGGGTAATCCGACCTCATTAAATAATTAAATACATTTTGTTATATGTATTAAGCTCATGCTAATTTAATGTCGGGCATCTGAGGTCAGCTCGTACTAATGACCGCCGTTATTGAGGAGACATAATGA
>CAIGRQ010221117.1:0-11719 GCA_903798375.1 Fraxinus sp. D2006-0159 | reverse complement strand
TATTGGACTTAAAATAATTCAACATTTAAAATAAATGGACCTTAAAATAATTGGGCTTTAACACGAAATATTAAGAAATCGTTAATTTAAAATCATTCGGAAATGTTTCGAAATAATTAAAATTAAATCGCGACGGCTAGACGAACATGTTTTTAATTCAACGTTAGGGTTTAAAGTTTTGCGACACGTTTTTCGAGAAATAATTTTATTTTAATTAAAAGGTCTCGGTCGCTACACTTGGGCGATGTCGTACTGGTTTACAATAGAATCACTTTGGCATTTAAAATCACCAATAAATTGGTAAATTACTAATTGGGAATCGCCCCTAATGATTACATTTTTTACTCCCAATTCTATTAATAGCTCTAAACCTACAATCAATGCTTCGTATTCAGCTTGATTATTGGTACACATCCTATCCAAAGTGAAGCTAAAGGGTTTATTAAAACTATTCCTACCCCTGCACCTCCAGAAGTGTTTGATCCGTCAAAGTATAAAACCTAAGGTTTTAACTTAAATGAATCAACTTCCAACTCTATTTCTTTAGGCATGTCAAGGCATGGATGATCGACCAAGAAATTAGCTAATACTTGATTTTTGAGCACCTTTTGGGGTATATGTTGTATTTCAAACTCCGAAAGTGTCAAAGTCCACAAACCTATCCTTTGATGTAAAATATGGTGAGAAAACATATATATAATCAAATTGACATTAGAAACTAAGTAAACACTTACAGACCGTAAATAAGTCTTTAATTTTGTACATGTGAAATATAAAGCAAGAATAACTTTTCGAAAGCATGATAGTTACATTCACATTTTGGTAATTACCTACTTAGATAGTAAATCGCCCTTTCTTCGTTAAATTGGTCTTCTTGCGCGACCATTCCAGCTATCGATTCTTGTTCAGCCGATACGTATACTTTCATTGGTCATCCTTGGATATGTGACACTAACATTGGTAGACTTGACAGATATGTGTTTAGGCTATCAAAACCCTTTTGATTTTTATTTGGCCTAGAAACCTTTGCACTTCTTTCTTATTACTAGGTGGTTTGGCCTTTAGAATGGCTTTTGCTTTATTTTTATTGAGTTCAATTCTTCTTCTATGCACTAAAAAACTAAGAAAATTCCTTACATTAACACCGAATGCACATTTCAGAGGGTTCAATTTTAATTTGTATTGCCTCATTCGCTCAAATGAGTGTTTTAACTGTTCAAAATGGTTTTCCTCTTTAACAGACTTGACCACTATATCATCTACATACACTTCAATGAATGGGCCTTTCATGTCATGAAAAATTAAGTTCATTGCCCTTTGATAAGTTGCTCCTGCATTTTTCAAGCCGAAAGGCATAACTACCCATTCAAAGCATCATAAAGCCCCAGGACATATAAAGGCAGTTTTATGCACATCTTCTTCGGCTATGTAGATTGGTTATAGCCTGAGTACCCATCCATGAAAGAATACATTACATGTCCAGTAGTTGAATCAACTAAAGAATCTACCGTAGGCATTGGGTATTCATCTTTGGGCATTGCTAAATTTAACTTTCTAAAGTCTATGCACACCCTAGTACTACCATTCTTTTTTAATACCAGTACGATATTATACAACCAAGCAACATATCTGGCTGTTCTAATAAAACTCGCCTTTAACAATCGCTCTATCTCTTTCTTTACTTCAGACAATACATTAGGGGCAAAACGCCTAAGATGTTGTTTATGAGGTTTAAATTTTGGCTTAGTCGGTAACCTATGTTCTACAAAACTTTTATCTAAACTAGACATGTGTTCATATTCCTAAGCAAAACAATCTCTATATTCTTTTAACAAAGCGATTAACTTGTTACTTACCTCTTGACTAAGCATCTGGCTGACAAATGTTGGACGATCTTCCCATTCGTCATCAATGTTCACCTTTATCAAAGGGTCTTGTGCTTGAGCATGTCCGAGTTTTGTGATCTTTATTACTTCATCATCTAGTTCCTTGCCGGTACTGCCTCCTCTAAGCAATCCACCTTGTTGACTTCTCGGCCAATGTTCTGCTCCAATTCAAACACTGCTACCTTATTCCTTAACGTCCTAAGTGTTGCTTCTTCTTTTGTCCTTTCTTAACATTCCTTATTGAAAGCCACCAATTTAGCTTTGAAGGCCTGGATATCGGCCATATTTTCTCGCCGCTTACAACTCATTATATCTCTCTGTTTATCCTTTTGACAATTACTGGCTCCTCAAAGGCCACTATGTTTGGCCTCATTTGATTAAACATTTCAGTAAGTGCGTCTACTGAAAATGGTTCTTCGCTCTGTACGACAATTTGAGTTTCTTCCCCGTATTGCACTACACTAATAGGTCCATAATTTCCTTCGTACATTCGTACATGAACATTTCCACTGAGTTTGCTTATGCAATACTTGCACCACTTTTGCTTCGCCCTTGTCATTCCAAAAAACCAGGCATTGGTGAAACGATGAAAGTATGCAATGGCTCCCGTGAATCCAATCTCTTCCTAGTAAGACATTATAACTGGTCGGACCATCAGTCACAAAGAAGATTGTAGTCCTAGTGGTTGTTCCCACGGTTATGTCCAGTGGCATTACTCCTTTAGCTGAAGTGGCTCCCTCATTAAAACTCGTAAGGATAACCACTTTGGGGATCATATCGCTCTCTATCTTGGTAAACCTTCTCATCATTCTGGACGGGATGGTATTTATGGCTGCTCCATTATCGACGAGCACTTTTGCCACGGGTATACCATTAACTAAAGCCTTCATGTACAATGGCCTCAAGTGCTTGGTTAATTTCACAGTTGGTTTCTTAAAAATGACATTTTCAGCCGTGTTGATTTCTACATCCTGCTTTGTTAGATTGTCTCCTTATGATAGGTTTACATGCAACATTTCACATTTGGTCTTTGCTTCTTGAACTTCCTCCTTACTTTCTCCCAATATTTCTTCTTCAGTTATCCAATCTGTAGGTGGAAGCAACGCATGTTCTTCAACTATCCATCCTGTGGCAGGAGGCAGTATTCTTGCGGGTGACCCATATTTCTCAACAGGAGGCACTCTCACCTTTCTTTTAGGCATTCCATACAATACAAAGAAGTCAAAGGCGCGCCCAGACGGTTCACCCAATAAACCTACCTCGCGGACACCTTCTTGATACAGTTGCTTCAACAAAATGTTACGTGATACTCCTCTTCTTTTTCTCTCTTCTTCGAGGTCGATTTTCTCTCCGATGTCAGTCATGCCATCATTCTCTTCTTCACCATATACCTTGTGGGATGTTTGGCCTTCTTCACATTCCAATACATAGGCTTTTTCCTCATTATCTTCCTTTTCGTCCTCCTCGTTTTCTCTACTTCTGAACTCGTTAGCTAATAAGTAATTATTAGCCATAATAGGAGATAACATACTAAATTGAATAGTAAGGAGTCGCTCTGGGTTTTCGCCATCTTCATCTTTCTTTCCACGCTCAGATTTTGATCTCCCAGAAGAACTCTCTGGCAATTCCTCCATGGACTCACCCATACTAGCCTCTTTATCATTTTTAAGGACATGTTGGTCAGTCATCTTAATCAGTTTAGGCCCCTTAGGCATGATGATCCCTGTTGTTGTCTCATCATTCGTCTACGATTCCGCTGGAAAAGCCTCTGTTGGGTTCTGGTCATTTCATTAAAGGGTACAACTCTTCCTGTACTATACTGGAATGAATGCCATATATTCGGCTGCGAGGTTGGGGCCTGAGTGTTCTCCCATAGTTCATTGATCTGAACTGCCTTTCAAAAGGCAGTTTTCCATAGAATGGCATACTCTGTCCTCCACTGGGTTGGATACTCGGCACATTATCAGGACGATGGTGATTTCGCCATGTTCCAAGTCTTACATTCACTTCCCCTTTACATCTAGCACCCAAGATACTTTCGTCTTCTCTAGTCTCCTTTCCTTTGATGCGCTCAAAGACACTCATGTGGCTCAAGATCTTCTTCTCCATCGTTTACTACCAACTTGAACTTTGGTAACTAATTTTTGAAGCCAGATGTCACCATATTCACCCTAAATGGCTGTAAGAAAGGATTTTCATCCACTACCATTGTCTTCTTAGCCTCAAACATGAGTCACCCTGACTCGATTGCATCCTGCAACACATGATGAAAAACTAGACAATTATTAGTCATATGTGACCATGCATTGTGTTATTTACAATATTGTTTACCCTTATTTTGTTCAGCGTCTGGCAACTTATGCTTGTCACTCAACTTTATCTGCTTATCCTTATACATTTTGTCAAATATAAGGTTAGCTTTGGTCAATTCAAATGAGAATACCCTAGCCTTTTTATTTTCATTTTTTACAGGCCCATTCTTATCTGTCACTCTAAATTTGGCCATTATAGGACAAGCATATGTATCTCATTTAATTAATTCGGCCAGGCATATCTCTGTCTGATCATAATATTCGCCATTGACAGCGTGAACGTCGAAATTTGGGTCTCTATAATAAGTCCCTTTGCTAGAGTTTTTCATTTGTTCATCTTCTCTTATTAAACGTTCATATCTAACCACGTTAGCACTCAATTGGAAAAGGTCACGAAACTCACTATCCTGGAATTTCCTTTTTAAATCAAAACTCAAACAACTTTGAGCGATTTTAACGAACTCTTTTTCAGGCAGAGGCACAAAACATTTGCTCCTATCTATTTTAAATTTTTGAAGGAAACTTTCTGCTAATGTGTTTGGCAATTGACGTAAATTTGCCAAATCGACCAAAGTAACTTCANTGTAAAACTGAGCGTGGAACAATTGTTCTAGTTGTTGCCATGTTTGAACAGAATTTACTGGCAAATTAATAAACCATGAGAAGGCTACCCCTGTTAACGAACTAGAGAACAATCTCATTTTGTGATAATCAGTCACCTCACCAAATTGCAATGTGAATCGCCCTATATGTTCCAGGGTCGAAACTTCTCCTAGACCAGTAAATAATGAGAACTCTGGTACATTGTACCATCTAGGCCAAGGATATGATTGATCTACCCAATTGGGGTATGGCTTTGTATAAGTCGGCCTAATAAAAGGACGTATCCCAAAAGCCATTTGATCCTGTATTATCTCCGTAATTTGATCCCTCAACACAGCGTTAGGAGCATACGGGACTCCAATAGGCTGATTCATTGATGGGATTACTTGAGGCCTAACATTTGATACTTGGTTAGTGGCAAAAACGCCGTTGTTCAAACCATTATTACCATGAGCCTGAGTATTTCCGCCATCATTAATTCGTGGGTATTCTGTCCATTAGTTTGGACATTGTCTCTTGCACTGGGGTTACCACCTAGGTTTGATGTCTTGTTACCACTATTCAGGTTAGCCATTCCATTACCCCTCTGGTTTGAAGTAGATGGTCCAAAGGGTGGTTCTATTCCTTGATTCGGACTTAGGATTGGGGAATTATGTCCCACAATCGTCCTAGATTGAAAGTGATTCCCCATACTTGGCATAATGAGTTGACAAATTTGGCCTACCAACTTATTCATGATTTCATTCAACGTATTTAGTTGTTTGGCCATGTTATCATAATGTGCATTTCCATTTTGAATAAATATTTCCACATTATGAACATTTTGTAAATTTACCTGTTCAACGATGTCTTGTGTGAGTTCACCCAACAATGCATGCATGGTTCGAGAAATCATCTCCGTCATTGAATCGTAACGACTTTGGTTCTGTCCCTCTGTTCCTGGAGTACTTTGCTGCTCCTCATATCGTTCGATCACATACTAGACTATTCCCTGGCTTGAGGCTCCTTATCAGAGTTTTTATGAGGCATATTGCTTCACCTTTTCGTATCTTCAAGCACCAAATTGTCCCACTGGGCACAATTGTTTCGCGCGGAAGTCGGACCTCGCTAACAATTAAAAGATGATTCAGACGATTGTATAAGGAACAAACCTCTTGAGACAAAGTCCCAAAGATGGGTGCTTTATTTATGAAGATTACGATTTGCAAGAAACGAAATGCCTACAAGGGGCACAAGCACACAAGCAATTGAAAGTTTTATGAAAAGAACTAAAAGAAATGAAATTACATAATTCTCTATTTGAGAGTATTTGATTCGAGCTTTTTCTTCCATGCTATCTATGCTCTTTTATGCTTCCTCGACAGTTTTTTGTTGTGAAACTGTTTGACAACTGCTTGTTGCCCTGTAACTACTTACTTTCTCCATAATGACTGATTAATCAAGGAACTATCGTTTTAATCGATGTCATTACTCTTATCATTTAACCACTTGTAACCGAGATTCTTGGATCGTGGGCTGTGATAAGATTGCTTATTAACCGTTTCAATAATCGTTGTTTTAAATGATCCACAAGACATTACACTCGTTCAGCTCTTGGGCGTATCTCGGGGTTGGGCGATGATGATGCTATACTCGCTCAGATTCTTGGGCGACGAGCTTACTTGAGAGATGGTTAGCCTCCATTACATAACTTTGTCTTTGGGCGTCGAGCGGGCTTTTTGATAGGCCTTCACTACATAACTCCGTCTTGGATTTTTACATGATCTCATTTGGGTTTATCCTTCGAATCTCCTAACTGGACTTCATCCTTTGGACCATTCGATTGGGCCATAATTTTGTATGTCAACATAGAGTAAAATCAACTCAAATATGAGAGATGATTTAAAAACCAACCGGGCCATAGAATCTGTAAAAGAGTTAGAGTCAATGGTCAAAAAATTGAATCGCGATCAAATAAGTGGTTTTTAAAAAATATATATTTACAAAAAGTTTTTAAAACATACATTTAAAGATTTAAAAAAATATATACATTTAGATATGTTGAATTGGTTAAATCAAGAACGGGTCACGAGTTTTTTTCAAAAATAGGTTAATTTAACGGATTTTGTGATGGATTTTTAATTATAGATTTTATAAGTCTAATCAGACCGATTTTGATCCCGATTAAACCGCTTGGGATAGTCGTTCATATAAAGTTAAGATTAATCAATTTCAATAATTAATAACATAGTCATCGTCGAAACAATTCTCGACTCAAAAGTATTTACAATATCATTCACTTATCATTGGCGATTTTTTTAAAGAGGTAACAATAGAACTTCCAAATAATTGCCGTCCATTATTTTAAGATACGACCTAAGTTTAAGCAAGGTTGCTGAATTGTCTTTATATCGCTATAAATGATTGCTTTCATTTATTGGAGATATACAACCTACGTTCGACAGGGTTGCCGAGAGAGAGAGAGACTGAGAGCAAGGAAAGTGCATCGCAATTCTTTCTTGCCCTTGCAAAGATTACACGAAAGGTAAATATTTTTTCAGAAATTATAAATATTAAATTTGTAAAATCTATTCGTCGTTCTTATTCATTGATTGCCACGATACTTTTCAATTCTATCTACAATGAATAGTTTGAATGAATCAATTTGCCGTCTATGTAATACGGCTTTTTAGATTATTATTATTATTTTATTTTTTTTTAAAGTTTCGTAAGTCTTTAACACAATATAATTTGAGCCCCATCTTACATATAGTTTTGAAAATAAAGAGTAATTAACTACCTGACTTTTAAGAATATTTAGACACTACCAACAATTCTGGCTAATTTACCAATAATAGAATATTAAGGTTTGGAGTTCCATTTTAGAAGATCAACCTTATTAAAAGATATGCCCCAGAAGATGGTTCAATGTGCGATTTTGTCCCTTAAAATATCCCCGCAACATGGTAGTTCATTTGAGCAAATCAATCTTGAAATTTGCAAGCTTATTTTTTTGAGTCTTAATCGGAGTCGAATCGTTCATTAAAGTTTAATGGATTCTGATATCATATTAATAACAAATTTTGCTACATGTACATTAAAATTGTACATAAAGAGTTACATAATACAATTATGCTACAAGTACATGAAAAAATTGACATAATTTTTACACAACAACACTTTGACAATTTTTTATTGGTTTTGAACCCAATAATGGCAGAAAATGCACCACCTATATGGTTTCTGTGAATAATTCCGTGCACATAATATGATGTGGAGAAAAAAAATTGGATGAAAAAGTTGATTGTATTTTAAACTGACAAATGGTAGAATGCCATGTGGCAAGATCCATTAAGATTTGAGGTTCTATCTTAAAAACCAAACTTATTAAAAAGAGTAGTGAAAATCCTTATAAATTGGTCTATGTTTAACATATAAAAATCATGTAAATATTTTAAAACCATGCACTATAAATAATTAATATGCATTTTACCCTAATCGGGCAGTTTGTTCTTTCTTCTGGTACATTTTGTAGATTTATGTATGCACTGATGTAAGTCCGTGTGTGTAAAGTGCTTCACAGTGTACCGGGAAATGGATTCCTTGATGAGAAGAGAATTCAAATTCTCATCAAGAAAGAAGGAAACAGAAGCACATTTCTTGAAAAATGGAGGTGCACTACTCGAAGAGCTTATTGCTACTTTCGGTCCTAGATACAAGATTCCTATACGTAATTTCAAAGCTGAAGAGATCATTAAGGCCACAAATGGCTTTGCTGAGAGTCTTGACATAAGCAACTTTGATGGGAGTATGTACACGGGTTTTCTTGACAAACGACCAATTTTAGTAAAGAAGTTTCAAGGCAATGATTCAAGTATTGTGCATCGTATTATTCGTGATGTGGCAATTAATTCACAAATGAGCCACCACAAGAACGTTTTGATGTTGATCGGTTGTTGTTTAGAGTTTGAGTATCCTGCTCTAATCTACAAATTTTGTCAGACTCAACTTCTTTCTGATCTACTTTTTGCATCCGACCGTGCATTGCCATGGAGAAATAGATTAAAAATAGCGAATGACATTGCAAATGTAGTTGTCTATCTTCATACTGCATTTTCCACACCTATCATTTTTAGGGATCTAAAACCAAGAAAAGTCATCATAGATGAGCATGGTGCTGCCAAACTGTTCAGCTTCTCCCTTTCTATATCTCTTCCTCCGGGTGAAATGCAAGTTAAAGATATCGTTTGTGGATCAGTTGGGCACCTAGACCCTGTATATGCTTCTTCCGGCGTTGTCACTCAGAAAACAGATGTATTTAGCTTTGGCGTTTTACTGTTAGAACTATTAACAGGACGGAGAACTTTGAGCATGGATGACGAAGATTTCTCACCTCTCTTACATGGTGTAATTAAACACATTGGCAAGGATGAGTTAGATCAAATTGTGGATCCTAAAATTTTAGAAGAGTGCAGAGGAGTTGAAGAAATTCAGCAAATAATAGCTTTTCTATATCTTGCTTTGAGATGTGTTGAACCAGAGGAAGAAGACAGACCATTTATGATTGATGTGGCAAAAGAACTTAGAACATTTGAGAGGAGATCTCAGCAATTATCTCCACAAAAAACAATGGAGAACACTAGCGGACCCGGGGGGTGATGTGGCAAAAGAACTTAGAAAATATGAGAGGAGTCCTCATCAATTATCTCCACAAAAAACAATGGAGAACACTAGCGGACCCGGGGGGTGGTCGCGTGCCCCCCAACTTTTGAGGAATTTTTTTATTTTTTTAATTTTTTACTTTATTTTTTTATTTTTTATGAAGTCACATTTGATATCGATTGAAATCTAAATTTTAATCTAAATCAAAGTTAACAATTAATTTTAGTAACATATTTTATGGAATCCATAACTGTATAACTTTTATCAAAATTTACAAAAAATTTGATTTTAATCTCCACCAAATAGGGGCAAAATCACAATACATTTGAATATCGATAACATGCTAATTTTAAAAATTCTATTACGATCGTACGCTAATCGAATCTACAAATTATTTATGTCATCCCAAAGTTTATTTCGAGAACTACATTATCGGCCTATCAAATAGTCCAAACAGATATCAAAAATAGTTAAAAATACGTGAAACATGAGTCTTAAAGAAAGACGTCTATGATAGTCAAAATAAATATCGAAAATAGTTAAAAATATGTTAAATGTAAGTCTTAAAAAAAAACGTCTAACTCGCATTTTTTTTAAAAAAAAAAAATCAATTATTTCATTAACATTTATTATTTTTGCGATACAAATTTTTCAATGTAATTTTCATCATTTTATTAGAAAATCTTATATGAAATATGACGTCAAAAATTTTCGAAATTTTACGTAAATTTTCGAATGCAAAATTACGTGGGGTATGATTTTTTATTTTTATTTTTTTGACGTAAATTTTCGATTATAAAATTTCTTCCAACTTTTTTGTAAGTTCGATTGTGCCCCCTAATCCACCCCTGACTATTGAGGTTTATTTCTCGAGGAAATATTCTTGGCTTCAGCAAAATTAGGGATAATATGTCTAGCTCTCATCTCTTCATTTTATACCAAGTTAGTGAAATATCGGCCACATGCAATTAGCTTTGTTGTCATTAGCATTTGAGCTTGTGAAATCTGCACCAACGATCTATTTTTATTAATACATTTTCGGGATTTCTTGTGACAGAGCTCGCTATGGGTGGCTCGCTAATTAGTGGGCCCCACACTAATGTGAGAGATTGTAATCAGTAATGCTATTCATCTTTATTGGGATTACAAATACAGTATATGTGGCATTAATGTGGCATTAAATGATAGGTGAAATTAAATAAATCGTTTAATTTCACATTTTATTTAACATATCATTTACAGTCACATAGACTGTGTTTGAAACCCCACTGGGAATGAATAACATTACTCTTTTTACAATCCCCTAATGATTGTACACCTAACATTGTTGTAACAAAAATCGCTTACAACAATTCTATATATTATGTTTAAAAATGACATAAACTTTTGCACCATAACGATATCTTGGACAAAATTTCAAATTTATTCATTAGTAAATCAAGAAAATAGAGAAGAAGGATATCGTTAAACCTCTGTTGATTCATATATTGGGATTAAAAAAAAAAATTAGCAAATTTAAATAGTTGTTAAATAAATAAGTTATTAGTTAATCGATTGTTAATTTATCAAGCTATTCCTTATTTTCTTAAATATTGTATATGGAGCTTGTTACATGTATATCAAGATTTAAATAATGAATTACATATTGTCACAAAACAATCTATCATTTGACATTTTAAAACATAATCTATTTTTCATTCAATCTTTTTCCTCCATATCATATTATATAATCTATTATGTATATTTTTATGTACAAGTAGCAAAATCCATTGTAAATTGAATTTAGTTTCTCATTTACAAACTAACAATACTATGTATTTATTTAACTAAGTAAAATTCATGAATATACCTATATTTTCCCAAAAAAAAGATTGTACATTGTTAAATGTACTACATTATTTCATTTTGTGAACATTTAACAAAAAACTTACTTAGATAAATAAAAGCTATAGTAACACAAACACATGATACCTACAACAATGGCTTCTCATCTCAAATGTGTTTAAAAAAATAAAATAATAATAATAATCTTCTATATATTATAAGTGGCTATGAAACGGATTCAGACAGAAAATCTTGTTCAATTTTTTCCAGCGTTAACTTTAACTGTCCGTAAAGTAGCAATTAATACTGTCTGGTGGAATTCCATTATAAGTGCCAATTATGTAACCGGGCCATTTTTGTCTGTTTGAATTCCATTACTTGATAAATCAAAATTTTGTAGAAAAACATGGGGATGTTATACATGTTAAGAAAACCTATCAATTACATTTAGTT
>CAIGRQ010221111.1:0-12881 GCA_903798375.1 Fraxinus sp. D2006-0159 | reverse complement strand
TAGGTCCTACCTACTCCATGCAGACCTTTAGTAGGTCCCACGTTGTCACGTTCAAAAAGGACAAAGCCGTAATTATATAACTTCTTCTCCAATGATTGTGCCCTGACAGGAATGAGTCAGTCAAAATTGAGATTTGAGAACCACATCATCTTCATATGACAGGCAAGTCCTCAGAATAAACTACCACCGTTAAATCCATTCAAGTAATTTATTCGCATAAATGATGAATCATATCTCAATATTCACTTCATAAATCCAAGATATCACCCCTGTCAGCCATCAAGAATTCAAGAACCCTTTTGTTTTTTTTTTTTTGGGTTTCATTTCCTTGAATTGAAGACTTTTGAAGAAACAAGAATTTTCTTGTTTGATTTCAAGAAAAATTTGAATGGAGTTAGTGCCCTTTAATTCTGATTCCAAATCAGAACCAAACAGTTCATCTCCACCCTGGCAAGACATGTTCCGATCTGCATCCATTAGGAAACCGGAAACTAACGACGCGCCTCCTCCAAAACCCCACGCGCCGCCACCACAAGATGGAGGCAATTCTCTCTCCAATGATCCACAGGTACGTCTTGCCCTCTACATAACCATGGCACACGCAGGCCTTGCCTTTACAGTATTTGTTCTCTATGGAGTCTGCAAACTTCTTGAGGATTTTTTAAGGCCAATTTTATGGGCAGTGCTCTGTTCAATCCCATTAAGAGGAATTCAACAGACCCTAGTTGGATTTTGGTCTGAGCCGCTGAAATTAGGGCTCACAGAGACCATATTGGCTGTCCCGGTAACTATATTCAGAGTCTTTGTTGGGACTCTTGTAGAGATTAAAGAAATGATTTTTCGGATTGTTCTTAGGAAAAAGAAGTCTAATATTATAAGGAGGAAAAAGAGTGGGTTTTACAAGTTGTTGAGGTGGCTTGTCTCCTTCTGGGTGTTTGTGATAGCCTACGAACATATTGGTAGTTTTGGGTCTATTTCACTTCTTGCATTAGGGTTCATGTTTACAGCTACTGGTGTGGAGTCAACAATGAGTACAGTAACTTCATTGAGGAGTCATAGCTTTCGCCGCTTCCCGGTGAGTGCATTTTTCACTAGAGGTATATTGAAAAGATTGGAGACTATGGTTGCTATAGGGTTGATTGTAGGAATTAGTGTGGGATCCTTGGCTGGCACGATTTTCTTCTCGTACAAAATTGGCGTGGAAGGAAAAGATGCTGTTTTTGCACTTAAATCTCATGTCGAAGAGAGTAATTATGCTGAGAAGATTGGGGTTAAGAAATGGATGAATGAAAATGATGTGCCTGGAATGGTGGATACTTACTCGACTCAGTTTTATGAAACTGTGTCTGATCAGATTGATAATTTGGCGATGCAATACAACATGACTGAGTTTGTAATGGGGATCAAACATTTTGTGATAACCCCGTCATCAAACTCATCAGGTAAGTCTACAGCACTGATGAGCCCTTCTCCGTACGCTGAGAAGTTTTTGAGCTTGAAAAGGAGAGTAAGGGAGCGCGAGTGGGGGCAAATATACACAGAAGTGGATGGAATTTTCAGGGAACTTTTGATTACTAGAGAGGATTTGGTTGAGAAGGCTAAAGGCTTTGCTGTTCAAGGAATGAAT
The DNA here is from genome assembly GCA_903798375.1 of Fraxinus sp. D2006-0159. Lineage (NCBI taxonomy): Eukaryota > Viridiplantae > Streptophyta > Magnoliopsida > Lamiales > Oleaceae > Fraxinus > Fraxinus sp. D2006-0159. The sequence continues at coordinate 11,254 of CAIGRQ010221111.1, read as the reverse complement.
GTGATGCAGAGTGTCTTAGTTAGCAGTAAATCTGTTCTTGGTGGCAGTGCAAAGCTCATGTTCTTGATTGCGAATTCTATTGTCTCTGGAGCTGCAGGGTTAATCAATTTTCTTTCGCAGACAATGGTTTTCTTTTGGGTTTTGTATTATCTAATCACATCAGATTCCGGTGGCGTTACAGAACAGGTTATGTATATGCTTCCCATTTCGCAGTCTGCAAGGACTCGATGTGTTGAGGTTCTTGACAAAGCTATTTCTGGGGTTCTTTTAGCAACTGTCGAGATTGCTTTCATTCAGGGATGTCTGACTTGGTTGCTATTTAGACTATTCTCTATACACTTCTTGTACATGTCGACTGTGCTTGCATTTATTAGCTTTGTTTTGCCGTTATTTCCTCCTTGGATTTCAACTTTTCCAGCTGCTCTGCAACTGGTTTTGGAAGGTAGATACATATTGGCCGTCTGCTTATTCATTATTCATCTGGTGCTTATGGATTATGCAACTACTGAAATTCAAGAGGACGTTCCTGGCCATAGTGCTTATCTTACTGGTCTCAGCATCATTGGCGGCATGACATTGTTCCCATCTGCATTGGAGGTAAGTACCAAGTAATCTTGACTGTTGATCTTATTATTCTGCCTGTTACTCATCTATGGACTATATGATTTCCCCAGTATATTTCTCTGGTATGTCTGAAGATGATTGTGTTTGAATATACGAGCAGTTTGAGTTTATCATGCTTTACGTTTATCATGCTTTATGGATCTGTATATGTACAGTATTACTTAGGAAAAATGCTATGGAATCTTTTAGACTGCAAAGACTTACATTATTGCTTGATATTTTATTTAACAAGGTTCATGAAAGTAAAAAATTTGTCACTAACTGATAGCTTTCGTTATGAAAAGGTTTATCAACTTTTTAACCTGCAAATCATTCTTTTTCATCTTTTATGTAAAACAGCGGAAAGTTCAGATTTTTTTTTTCATGTTGTTAATAGTTGTAACTTGTGAGCAGCCTACATATGCACAAAATCAATTTTCGAGGTGAAGTTAGAAGCCTTCTCTGGCAGCAGCCTTTTCTTTCCCCACCAAAGCTTATTTCCATTGCCAAGAGAAGACACCTGAATAGCTAGTTTTACCTTTAGCCCCTGTTTGGTTTAGCTTAAAAAATAAATTTTAAGAAATTTTGATAAAAGTTGATGAAACATGTGGATAAATTAGTGGGTCCCATGAAATGTGGTGGACAATGAGATCGAGGAAAAATGAGTTTTAGAAAGTGGGGACTAAACTGAGGGGCTTAAAGCATATTTGGTAGGGAGCATTGGATATAAAATAAGCTAAAAATCTCGTTTATTATACATCTAGTCGTACTCTGCACCAAACACGCTCTTGAAGTGTAAACGAGTCCCACAGATGGCCCATAATGTTGGTATTTTGTAGATTTAGGGTGTGTTTGAGCCATATTACTTTGGAAGAATGTATTCTGAAATAGTGGATTGATGGAAAATGTGTGGCTGAAAAAGAAGGAAAAGTTATTGATGTGATGGAAAATATTATTTTATTGAATAATGTGTGGTTGAAAATGAGTAGAAGAATGATAATGAAAATTTTAATGTTTACCAAACAAATGCTTATTGTATTCTGAAATAGTAGATTGATGAAGAATGTGTGATTGAAAAAGAAGGAAACGTTATTGATGTGATGTAAAATATTATTTTAATAAAGAATGTGTGGTTGAAAATGAGTAGAAAAATGATAATGAAAATTTTAATGTTTACCAAACAAATGCTTATGTCCTTGTATGGTTCGATAGAAATTTTGGTTTCAATGTCATTGTGCAGGGAGCAATAATGGGGCCACTGATAACAACTGTTGTAATAGCTCTCAAGGATTTGTATGTAGAGTTCGTGTTGGAACTTCCGAAGGAGAAAATTAATTAGTTGGTATTTTTCTGGAAACTCGGGGGAGGTTTGATCCTGTGCTCGAGCTGATTTGTTGGAAATCTGCTGCTGTAATTATCTCGAGTTTCCATTTTTTCACATGGCTCTCTCCAACATGGATTCTTTCAGTAAAATTTATTGATTTGGGGTGTCTGTGTACCTTTCATCCCTTTAATTGTAGTATTCGTTCGGTTGTTTATAGGAAAAGTGTACATTAATGCATGTAAAGAAGAGAAGTTTTTTTATCCCATTGTTATATAATGAAATCAAACTTGCAGTTGCAAATAATGAAATTTTTCATATTCATGTACACAGATGATCAATTATGGTTAAGATTAAACTGAAACTTGGTATCATGTTTGAATTTCTGCGAGTCAGAGGTTGAACACAACCCTTTTTCCTATGTCTTGTGGACGTTAATTTTCCAGTTTATCTTATTAAGAAAGTGCTCTATAACGTAGCTTGTTCTAACATATTGAGGGTCCGTTTGACATCGCTTTTGAAAAAGTCAAATATTGTTTTTAAGAGTAAAAAACTATTTTTCACATGTTTGGATAATTTTCTTTAAATGCTTTGCCTAGGTAAAAGAACTTTTAGATGATAGCTTCTTAATGAAACTCTTCTACAAGAGGTATAAGCAAAAGTAGAAATCAAACATGCCCTAAGCAAGAGATGCTTAACCATTAAAATTTACTTTATATAATGATATAATAAACATCTTGTTTTATGTTAAGCATTGATAACGTATCATATAAATTCATTGGTGAATTTTAAACTGAATTCAAATATGGAGGCCTATCATAAGTTTATCCATCAACGAATTTATATGACATATATGTTAAGAACACTATAATATGTGGTGGACTATAATATGTGGTGGATATAATGTTTGGTTACAAAACTGATTACACCACCTATTGTAGTATACCATGTTACCCATGAGCACGTCTGTTGGTTCGGTAAGTCGAACCGGCTCGCAAGCCACTCGCGAGTCATCTCTTCTTTTTTTTTCTTTTTTTTTCTTTTTAGTTGAAAGTCACATATTTGTAACTAAAATGCAAGCCTGAGGCGAGCTGGCTTGCTAGTTAACATTGGAGAGCTACTCGCACCAGTGATTCGCTGCTCGGGCTCGGCCCGCCCCACTTTAACAATCCATAAATGGGACAGATCTGGCATGGAATAGGGTCCATATGTGCCCAGATTAATGGATCAGCCCATGGCAGGGTACAGATTGGACTGCAAATGTTCCGGTAGGTATAGAAAAGAGAAATTCACATAAATAGCACCGAGTGGAGGAAAATTAGATTTTATGGCAGACCTAATTTTCGCATTCAACTTTGTATGTCCTACTATTATAAATAAAAATAGGATATCCTACTATTATAAATAAAAATAGGATAATTATATTCGTAGTTTTGCTAAATTTTAAATGCAGTAGAGATCCTCAATGTTTATTTATTGAAGCATTTATGTCCCAAACTTTTTCGAGTCGAATTCGTATCCTCGACCTTCAATTAAATACATAGCACATCTAGTATCTGATGATTGTATTTGATCAAATATTATGCATGCTTGGAAATTAAGGAAAAATATTTTGCTGTTCTTTTATTTTTTGCTTATTTGAAAATATGAGGACAAATAAGTCTTTTTAATTTGGGATTTTTTACTAAAATAAGTTCGATGCAACTACTTGATTGCCTCATATTTAGTTTCTAAACTCGTTCGAATACTTGCTCAGCTAAAATAATTATTTATTTGATTAAATAACTTAGTCCCTGTTTGTTTCCCATTAATTCCTCATTTGTAAAAGAAATCTAATCGTTAGTGGATCCCACCCAACCGCAGCATTTGACTTGCTCCTCACGTTTCAATGGCAACGATCACTTTTCAAAAGCAACAATCATATTTTTCTACTACTTTGCACAGAAAATGAGAAACAAATAGGATGTTATTATCGATCTTGAATACTACAAAACTTATTTAATTACTTAAATAAAGCTTGTAACCTTAGCCAAACATGATCTAGTGATTACTTCTCTACCAAGTAACTAAGTTATGTTATGTTCAAATCCAAGTGGCTGAGATTTTTCTATCATGCTGAAAATAACGTTGATTTTATCAAAATAAATTTTGTACATGTAACGTAGATGCTAATCCTTCCATTGTATTAAACGTGGCAGTTGGCTATGTGGAAAGACAACACAAGGCTAACCAGTGGGGCCATGGATTTGTTGACCAACCATTCTCTACCCGCCAGAATTCGAAATCCTTTTTAATAATATTTATTTTCAATTATATTTAATATTATTCTTAGTTAAGATTATATATAGCGTGATTATCCTGACAAGGATGATTTGTGCTTTGTTGAATGTTCGTCCTCTTATCCGTTTATACTTCTAGAGGAAATGATACGATATGATTTGAGAAATCTTGATTATAAGTATTTTTTTTAGAATTTTTACGGTTGTGGAGCCAATTATTACGGATGTGTGGAGCCACTAGGGTGTGCGTTTTTTTCTTATTAATTTCATTTTATCATAGCGAAAAAGGATGTAGTCTCACGTTGAGACAAACGTATGTAAATCTTGCGTGTTCTTGTGCCTATTTTCTTTTTTCAGTTTTATTGCTCTCGATGATATAGAATTAGGGCTATTAATTCTCTACATTTGACATGCACTTGAGGGCCAAGTTGAAAAATGAACTTAAATAAATAAATGCGTCCGTGTCCAGCATGTTTGAAGCAGCAGCAAGAGGCAGCAGAGCTTTCAGCTTTGCTTACTGAATAAACAAAGCCCTCTCTGAGGAAGTTAGGCCACTGGTTAATGTTATATCTTCAAATTCACTTGGATTCAAAGCAAAACTGTTTGATTTTCAGTCACCATCTCATCTGCTCCGCTGCTATTGTTAGTTGTACCCTTCACCCTTCTGCTCCTCGATCCTTTTATTCGCAGCTCGAATCTATTCATTTCCTTGTGCTCTATCCACTTTTTGATGAACATCAGGTATTTCTTGATGACACCAGATCAGTTATGCAACTCTAGCAGTGCAGTCTCCTTTACACCAGTTTTGCCACGGGCTGTCGAAGACAGAGATATATCAGCAAATAATTCAAGAAACAGGGCTGCCCCTTTTACTACTTTCTTAATAAGAATAGCCATGAGAGTATCAAGATCAAGGTGTTACAGTTTCTTGAGAAGAGTTTTTCATTACCAGAACGGATCGAGATTGGATCTTGGGTCGAATCCATTCAATTCTCGGACCTGGATGTTGATGGAATTTCTTGCTTTAACTGTTCAAATTACTCTCATTACATATACTCTGTGCATCACCAATGATGAGAAGCCGGTTTGGCCCATGAGAATATGGGTTTCCGGGTATGCTTTAGGGTGTTTTCTTAGCCTTATTCTCCTCAACTGGCGCTATCTGTTCTTTTATGCATCTCAAAGAAACAATAATCCCGGTTTTTCTGATATTGAACAGCAGAGAAATGTCCAAGAATCAAGGTAATTGATACACTTTTTAGTGTAGATTTGTTTCTTATCATAGCATCTTAGTATTAGTACTGATACTTCGTTACTACAAGTAGAAGTTTGCAGAACATGGATAAATGCAGGACATGGCTTGAGCTTTTATTTGCGATATGGTTTGTGATGGGGAATGTCTGGGTGTTCGACTCCCGGTTCGGGTCGTATCGACAAGCTCCAAAACTTCATGTCCTCTGCATATCACTGCTTTCTTGGAATGCCATCAGCTATTCATTTCCATTCATACTTTTTGTGTTACTTTGCTGCTGTGTACCACTGCTTAGCAGCTTCCTAGGTTACAACATGAACATGGCATCCCATGATAAAGGGGCAACTGATGAACAGCTTGCCAATTTACCAACCTGGAAATACAAAGATGTTGGCAAGAGTTTCGAGCTCGGGAATCCGACCAAAGATGATGAAAATACAGTATGTTACCTTTCTTGGTTAGATAAATCTTGTTTTTATGGAGAATTAGTACAATATTGTTCCTTATCGAGTTTGTTTCTTAATGATGTCATGTATATTTATCACACCTTACCGAACATGCAACTAATATTTGGTAAATTTGTTGATAGCTACCCTATCTTTTCAAAATAGGTTAAAACTCCATATTTTCGAAAATCCATGGTAGTGATGAAGTAAATTTTTGTTCCTACACAAGATTTTAGCTACTTCCGAAAAAAAAATAAAAAAATACACAGGTTTTAGAACCCATTTTGCAAAACTTTCAAAAAGTCAAAAAGTTTGGATAATTTTTTGAAGTGTTTTGACAAAACTAGATGAACTTTTAAAGGCAACTGATCTAAAATAGCTTTTCTACAAAAAGTAAAAAATCTGTCAAACGAGCCCTTAGTATTTAAATCTATTGATTTAAATTGGTAACTAATTAGGGGCTTATGAATTTTCTGTGTTTAACAGGAATGCTGTATCTGTTTGGCCAAGTACAAAGATAAGGAAGAGATTAGGCAGTTACCATGTACTCATATATTTCATTTAAAATGTGTGGATCAATGGCTCAAGATTATCTCCTGCTGTCCTCTTTGTAAACAAGGACTGGAGAAATGACCAACACAAAAAAGAGAAAAATAGCTGCAGAATTTTTTTATATTATAGGGAAATACACAAGAAAATGGAAGGTCTTGATATATGTATATTCACAATTGTATGAATTTCACATGGTTACTAGAGTGAGCGAATTTCTTGTACATTGAAGCTCACCTGTAACTAAAATTTATTTCCAAAAGCACTAGGGAGAATTTTGTTTGCGTAAATAAAGGAGTTCTGCCGTTCATTTTTTATTTTAATAAGACATCTAGTAGGATCCGTTTGACATGACTTTTAAAAAGTTAAAAGTTGCTTCTAAAACTAAGAAGCTACTTTTTATGTTTTAAACGTTGCATAAAGAGAGGTCACCGGAAGACTAAAACCAAAGGAATGAATGATTAGAATAGCAATAGAGTGGAGGTATGACAACCGTTATAATACATGGTATTCTAGCCCGCAACAAACCCTCTTGGGCAACAACATAGGGCCTAACTTTTGGTATTACAAATATTATCAAACCTCCATACCGGATGTTATGATCAATAGTACCATTTTTCTGATGCAGAGGATCCTCAGAGAGGCAATTATAGAGCATACTTATGATACTACTTAGATCTTGCTCCTACTATTCATCTTGATGTTATCACAATTATAAAGACTATGGAAGAACAAGGAAAAGCTTTAGAAACTCATGGGGATAGGAGACGAACTTTTTATTTCATGAAGAGTTGGGCTCGAGATGTCTTACAATGAAGGAGGAAATCCCTTTATATAGAGGATGAGATCCTTTATACACAATAATAAAACCAAAAGATAGTACAATAATTTTACAATAAAACAAATGATTTATCACTACTTTTCATAAAATAGGATAAGACGACTGACACAAAGATAATACTTTTATAAAAAGACAAATGACTTATCACCACTTTTGATAGTAGGATAAGATCCCGACACACAGATACAATAATTACATTACGACAAACGTCTTCTAAAAAGCAAGGAATCTACTTTTTAAAAGTCATTTATTACAAACAACAAAGAACTTTAGATAATGTTTACACGTGAGCTGAGTTGTCAAGGCATTCCGACGTTTGCTTCTAGAATTTGAATCGCACAGAGGTTCAGCCTAATCCAGGTTGTTTTAGATGTTAACTTGTTTCCATAATAGACTTGCTTCGACGAGTCATCCCAGTAAACCTGAATAAAGGGAAAATGCCGAGGACAAAAAGGGCAAGAAAGCAATGTGAATAGTACAGCGGGACATAGTAGATGATGCATTAAAAGATATATACTTATATAGTACACAAGACAGCCCGAGTAATTAAAACCAGATTTATAGAATCATCAGACGATCCAGAAAAAGCGAACATCCAAGAAAGGATCCTATTTTAGAAGCTTCTTTCACCAACCAAAGAAAGAAGAGACTATCTATTTTTCATGCATGTTTTGCAAATAGTGGAGATTTGACTCTTTCAAAGCCAAACAATAGCATAATCAGAAGTAATTGAAGCAACACCAACTCATTTTTCTTTAACTAAACGTCTTTCTTTATTTTCTGATTTCATCAGAATAGTTTTCGTGCCTCTTTTGCAAAATGAGAGATTGACAAAAACCAAATGACGGACGACAAAGGAACACTGGTCGTGTCCAAGTGCATATTTATGAAATCTTTCTTAGAAAATTCAGCCAAAACCTTTTAGTTCCCTGAAGGAAACAATAGGATTTGAAAAATACCTGCCATCCAGATGAAGACCTCTTGAAAGTGCAGCTAAATCAGGTTGCTGATTCCCTTCTGTTGCAACATCTGATTCACTCTTTTCAGTATCATTTACCTTTTGGGATCTCCCGCGCTTCACTTGTTCTCGACTGTATCATAAAGAACGGGCACATAAAACTACAGGAATCGATCAATGATGAAGAAAAGGGTCAGGACCAGGTATCTAAAAACTTGCATCATATAAGGGAAGATGACACAAATCAAGCAATTCAAAGATCATAGCAAAAATCATAGCAGTCAACCAATCAACATGGACTAAAATCATGGGATTCATTCCTTGTAATGAGTGATTTGTAACTGTCATTTTTATATTGTAATTGCTATCATAAAAGTTGTACATTTCCTTATAATGTAAACTCTCTATATAAAGTAACCAGGAGCATCAATAGAAAAGTGTGTTCTAAGTTCTCATTGAAGGTGCTGTGTGTCTTGATTTTCTATATGGTATCAGAGTAGTGATCTCCAACGAGAAACCTAATCCTAAATTAGCTATGTCTTCCGTAAGCAGCCCGAACCCACCACTGTCTTCCTCTACAGACACACCACTTGTTGTTTTCAACATTAGCACCCAAATCAATGAGAAGCTTACACCCACTACATTTCCACAGTGGCGTGCCCAATTTGAAGCTCTTTTATTTGGGTATGACCTGATGGATTATGTAAATGGAGATTCCGTATGTCCATCCTCTGATGACACCCCATCCTCCATTTCAAAGAAAAATCATTGGGTAAGATAAGACAAATTAATCCTAAGTGCTATCTTAGCATCAACATCCACAACAATTACTCCACTCATCGCCACTGCCAAGACTTCACAAGAGGCTTGGAAAAAATTATCAACTATGTGTGCTAGTAGATCGCGTACAAGGGTTATGCAACTCAAGGAAGAACTCACCTTGATTCAGCGCGAGAATCGATCGATTCCAGATTATTTGCATGCTATAAAAGCTCTCGCCGACAAAATCACAATGGAGAAAATAGGGATGGCAAAGGTCGAGCCGAGCCGGTTCAGCCCTTACTCGTACGAGGAGCACGAGCCGAGCTCGTGGCTCGGTTTTTTTTTTTTATATTAGATACGCCTTTTTATTAAAAAAAAATCGATTTTGGACGAACCCACGAGCCGCTCATCAAAAAAGAGCCAAGCAGGCTCAGCTCGCCTAGCGATAGGGATGACAAAAAAGTTCAGCGGCTCAGGCTCGGCCAAGAAAAAGTTATACCAAACCGAGCCCCATTTTTGGGCGTCGCTCGAGCCCGGGCCAATCCGTGGTCGAGGCGAGCCGTCCATTATTAAAAAAATAAAATCTAAAAGAGCAGCCTGCAAAGGCAGCCTTCTACCTTTACAAGTAGCCTACAAAGGCTTTATATTAAAAAATAAAAAACAAAAAATTCGAGTCGGATCAGCTCGCAAAGGCTCAGGCAGAAAGCTCGGGTCGAGCTTCATTTTTTGTGGCTGGGCTTTGCTCGGCTCGACTCGTTGACATAGCTACCTAGCAAGCCGACCTACTCGAGCTCGTCTTTTGACGAGTCCAAGCAGCTCGTGGCTCGTTTTGACGAGCGAAGACAACGCGCCAGCTCGGCTCGATTGCCACCACTAAGAGAAAATCACAATGGAAACAAAAAGAAAAGAAGGTGAATGTAGAAATAGAAACAAGACTTGATCACGACATTTGTATCGTTGTCCTCAAACGATATTTGCCTCCTCCCCCAATGTTTTTTAGGATAAAATGATAAATAGTTTGTAGGATTTCAAGCCTAGAAATGAAGAACACCAAAAGCTTAAGTGATTCTTCAAAAAATGAACAAGTGAAATGAAATTAATTTGATTATGTGAAAAACAATAATATGGCCAGAATTTTGGAATGAAAATGGATGATTCCAAAAATTAAAAAATTGTTTTTGGAATGATAATTAACTTATATTTATAGTACTCAATCATCCCTACACGAAATGGTTCCAAATCATGATGAAAAAGTGTATCATTTCACAAGAAAACCACAAAAAAATTGAATCAAAAGGTCAAAATTTCCTACTATGCGACCGCATATACTATAACTATGCGGTCGAATAGTTATAATCATGGTCGCCCACGTATTCCCTGAATAGGTCTATGCGACCGCATGCCTTGAAGGTCTATGCGGTCGCATAGACAATTTTGAAGGCACCAACCGTGATTTTCTTTCATCTTTTCAAATTTTCCATCCACAATCTCCATTCATTGTTTTTTCTTTCTTTTCTTTTGATTTTGAACAACAATAACAAGATTCCAACAATTCCCCACTTGTTCAAAATCAACTCTAATCACTTAATTAAATATCAACACTTATCCATAAGAATCAAATATCTTTCGATTTGAATCTAACCATAGTGTAAATCTCATAAAGCATTATCTTCTAGACGCTAGAATGCTTTGAACCAGTTTTTCCTTGTGACAACACCGACGAAATCACACACATAAGTGTTAAGTTTTCACAAATTCCTTTTAACTCGCTTAGTGCTAATATGGCCTTGCACTTATTCTATTTCTTTGAACTTTTAAAGAGAGAAAACTTTAATTTTCTAATGAGACGGCATCACCTCAAAGTTCACATATGTGAAGTTCTTCCAGTATCTTTGTTACTTTTAGAGATACGTGTACTCCGTACTGAACTTCTTTAAGAGTTTTAATTATAACTTAGCCTTCCAACATTAATAACCAACACTGTCCATCAATGATAGAGTTTAATAATTTTAATAGTGTTGAGATCCATCCACTTATCGAATGATTTGTTATTATCCCTTTGAACCTAAATATACTTGTTTAGTATATTTTGGTAGGATTGTTATTATTGGTGAATTTATTTAAGAAGATTCAACCCCATCCTACTCGATTCAATCTCACTAACTCTCTCGTAAGAGGTTTAGTAAACGGATCCGCTAAGTTCTCACTAGACTTAACAAATGTAAGAGAAATTATTCCATGCT
>CAIGRQ010221068.1:0-12493 GCA_903798375.1 Fraxinus sp. D2006-0159 | reverse complement strand
CGGTTTGACGATTTTTGCTTACAACTCTATGTGGACATCTGAGTAAGAAAAAAAAAATAATAAAAATAAACCACGTCATCATTCCCAACCACGCGCATCGGCAGCGCGTGCCCACACCGCGGGAGGCGAAGAAAAACAGGAATAGTCTGAATTGGGTGCACATTCGCTTCCATAACACTCCATCTTTCAGAATTCTGATCAAAATCCCCCTTTTCTATATATTTGAATTCCGATTAAATTTGATTTGTACATTATAGGAGTATAATTGAATACACTAAAAGGGGAATTGATCGAAGATGTGGGTGTTTTACTTGATCTCCCTGCCGCTAACCCTAGGCATGGTGATCTTGACTCTAAAATACTTTGCCGGTCCAGAAGTGCCGCGTTACGTGTTTGTTACGGTGGGCTACACTTGGTTCTGCTCCATTTCAATCATCAGCCTTGTCCCTGCCGACATTTGGACGGTAAATTCTAATTTTGCAGCTAAATTTTTGAGTCGTGTGAAGTTATTTTGGATTTCAGTTTATGTATCACTTGAAATGATTTGATTAGCTCTTAGGAGCTTAATTTACTTCGTTGAATTTTGATTTGGTTGAGTTTTAATTAATCCAGTTTGGTAGATTTTGTTTGTGTACTGGTATCTTTTGGAGTGTTAGTATATCATCTGTTCTGACTGAAGTGGATGGAATCCTGAGGGAACAGGTTATTGTATTATTTGATAATGGACTGCCAATGTGCACTTAAAAAGGGTTTTAGGTTTGTATTATTTGGTAGGTATGAAGCTCTAGAACAGGAATTGGAGAAGACCTCAAAAAGAATGTGAATTGGCGAGCTGAGGACAAATTCTATTCAAGGAATCACAATAAACACTAAGGAGACTTATTCAGGCAAAACTTTGCTTTTCTCTTCCTGCTTTTAGGTTGACTATTTGCCGGTTTGGCACGTTCAAAGGCCAAACCAGTCAGGTCGACAAGAGGTTTAATCACTGGAGGTTTTGATTATTTGAAACAACTTTATGAATTTAAGGAAGAAAGCAAGCTAGTCTATCTAGTAAGTGCAAGCCCATGGAGTATCTTATATTTCTGCTACTAAAGTACGAAATACAAGCTAGTAAAACATGCTCCCACACATGTATATTCACAATTTGGATTGTCTGTGTTTTGTATTTTGAAATAAAAGGATTACACGAGCTTAATACACTAACAGAATTGCAAGACCTGCACCTGAGTATGTCTAAGAATGTGTGTACTTTTGTGCTGTACATGCAAAAGTTTCACTGGAAGGTAGAGGTGATAAAGCCAAATTACAGGAATATTATGGAGATAAATTATATGAATTATTGTGTGCATGGGAAGTGAATTTGAGAACTAGAACTATAGCGTATTGTAAGTTTGACATGTCCAGTCTCTGCTGTATATTCATGTCATTTGGACTCAACTAGCGGTGTGGTATACATTCATAGTCCGACACCAGTGTTGTCATTTTCCAAGAGGTGTGCCAACTAAAGCGCACTGAAAAGTGCTCTGAAAGGCATCAGCTACCTTTTTGCTGACAATGAAGCTAGCTGGCGGCACTCAATTAATATCACTGACATGTCACTAGGCTCCTCAAACTTAGACGGAACTTGTATTTTTTTTTTTCTTTTCGATCTTGTCTGTCACAGTCATAGCCCCAGTTCTTTGGGAGATCATGACCATGGAATGTCCTCTCTGATATATCCTAAGTAATCCAGTTTCATGTTGGGATTAATTATGTCTAACATGTATATTTAATGACGATTTATATACTTTTTACAGGAGAGTCATTTAATCAGATTTAGAGTTCATTTTGATGGCGATGAAATGGTTTTCTTTTGGGTTATTGTATGCCCTGTTTTTTGGAAGTTACATTAAATGTATATAGGCACTATTTCTATATTTGGGGTACTACCCTATTGACTATTGAGTACCAGTTTGTGTTTGGAAGTGACTGCTGGATGCCCGATCCTTTCACCATGGTTGTAACTTTCTTATTATTGTATTATTTTGTTGATAATTTTCTTTAGAGCCTGTTTGGTAACAATTAAAATTCAATTAAAATTGAAAATATGGCCGTTATTAGGTCTCACTCGTCTAATAAAAGTCAACAATAACGGATAGTTTTTCAATTTTAATTCGATTTTAATATCTACCAAACAGGCTCTTAATATTCTTCCAAATCTCCTTTTTCTGAATCTCCTTATGATTGGTTGTATCATTTTGTCAATATAATTTGATGAATTCCGGTAAATCTTAAGGATTTTCTTACTTGTGCAGACAATAATTGGTCAATTTAATGGAGGCATCTCTTTCTTTTGGAGTTGGTCATACTGGAGTACATTTTTGCTTACATGGTATGCCTTTTCTAAAATTTTGGATTTTTAACTACTTATTTCCCTTTTCACTACATAGGCTAGTTGCATATGTTAGATTTCACTTTAATACACTACACATTTTTTTTTATTGTTATTATTATTATATTTTTTATGTTCCCCTTCAAAATTGATATGTTCTGCCTTTTATTCTCTAGAATTCTGTTGAATGTTTTGTGGATGCTACTTCCTAGTGTCCTACGATCTTTAAGATAAAATATTGACATGTGTATAAATACGTTATGTCCTTTATAAATAATTTATACAATGGTTCTGAATTAGAGAAAGACGTGAAGATCCTTTTTTCAACAGTAATGTCTGTCCGGGTGTTTTCATTTGCTTTATTTAGGTATTTATTTAGCATTTGTGGGAGATATTATTTGAAGTGAAAAATGAATTTTTTTTTATTGTTTTTTTTTAGAATGTGTCCAGGAAAAGTTATAGATCTACGTGCAAAATTATTTTATTGGAAAAATGTGGTTGGAAATAAGTTTGAGGAAAAATGGTTTTCAAACAAGTTGTGCCTAACAAATGCTTAATAACTTCATGTAATGAATATTGACGGGGATACTTACATATCCTGGATTTCATACCACTATAACTATTTTTTACTTTTACTTCCTGAGGAAAATTATGGAGTGCCATAACATTCAAGAAGTTCTATTTTAATTTTTTCTGAAGATAGCTCGTGCACAAATGTTTTATGGAGATATGCGTATCTTGAGATTATGATTTTGTATTTGTCCGTTTGAGCAGGCTTGTTGTGCCCTTGATACAAGGTTATGAAGATGCTGGAGATTTTACAGTGAAGGAAAGACTAAAGACTAGCATACATGTCAATTTAGTCTTCTATTTAATTGTGGGTTCCATTGGTCTTTTCGGACTTATTCTCCTCATTATTATGAACAAAATTGGGTTAGTTTTTTTCTCTTATACTACTTTCACTTCATTGTGTTTATTTTCTGGCAAATCTGGGACAAGTGAAACCTGTTGCATAGAATGCCGTAAATAAGTTTTATGGATGTACATTATTGGTCTGGTAATTTTCTATACTGGTCAAATATCATTCTTTAATATTGCCAATTGATGGATCGCAATCCTCTTACTATAACATGCATAGTTACTTTGGTTCTCTTCTTCAATTCTAATGTCATTTCCTTCTATTGTTTATACCTTCACTTCAGGATTAGAGATATACTGGCTTTGGCAATGGCTGGCTCAAATACATTTGGGCTAGTGACTGGTGCATTTCTTCTTGGTTTTGGTTTAAGCGAAATTCCAAAGAGCATTTGGAGAAATGCTGACTGGACTACTCGTCAGAAGGTTCTGTCGCACAAAATTGCCAAAATGGCTGTGAAACTTGATGATGCTCACCGAGAACTATCAAACACCATAGTGGTAAGTGCTTCTGATAATAATATTCTTATGAACTGGTCTATCAAAAATTATAACGTGAAAACTCTGTAGCAGGAGCATTTGTTTTCCTTGTTATCTGGACTTCTATCTGTACTCCATTTACTAGGGATTGTATTCTAGTTATTCCAGTTACCGAGTTCTCAAATCATTGCTGCGATTCTTATTATTCCCCCATTTGGTAGGGATTAAAATTTAGATTTTAATCTAAGTCAAAATCAACAATTAATTTTAACCACATATTTTATTAGACCCAACACATTTCATCAATTTTTATCAAAATCTACTAAAAATCTGATTTTAATCCCCACCAAACAGGGGCTAGATAAACACAATTATCACGGATTCATTCACTTTGGAGCATAGATTTCTCTGGTACATGTTGGATTAAAAAGAAATTGTATGGTTGCATTTTACTTTCAGCCCTGTATATGGAACCATGCAGTGATTCATTTGCTCCCTTCACCCTACATTATATATCACAGAAAAATGGTTTTTGGTTGAAAGTGTAAATCCATGCAATTTGCTTATTTTTAAANTGAAAGTGTAAATCCATGCAATTTGCTTATTTTTAAACATTAAACAATGAAATAATATAACAGCTGGAAAATGAGACTTATTCAAGCCTCTGAAGCTGGGTTGTGGAATCCCCACTCTTTCCATTATGAAGCAAGCCCAGTTTGGACACATTTTAAGCTTGTGATTTGTGAAAGATAGGAACCTTAAGCTTGCATCAATTGTCAAAGTAGCACCTATGCTGTCGTAGCTCTATTATGTTAGTTCGACAAATGCTTGTTCAAGATCGGCTAGAAAGATAAACTTATCAAGTTTCAACCTTTCTTGAATCTCACGCCTTAGCTCAAATGATTACATCTCTAGGATTTGATCATCTATCCTGTAGTTTGATCTCTTTGTTTTGGAATATTAAATTAATAATGTACTCAAGTATTGCTTTGAGAAAAGACTGGTTCACCAAAAATGGAGAATTGTGAACATTATATGGGATGAATGGACAATAAATAAGTAGTCAAACCATTCCCCCTTATTACCTTCTACATCTCCGAGCATTGATAATACTGGGGCTTCTTGCTTGACTTTGAGGTGGGATATGCTAGAAGCTAATACGAAGAATAATTGTCACCTCTAGCTGATTTAGTCAAATGCCGAGAGTAAATAAGCATGAATGAGAGAACGACAGCGTAAATATATGTGAAGTGAGGTGTTATGCAGCCTATAATATTCTAGGAGCTCAATACTGCAATTTTTGTAGGCTGTGTGTAATTATGTGCTTTGCAATCCCTTGTTTGTCAGTGTTAGCTCGTATAGTTATGGAGAAGCTTGTTTACACTTCTTCGAGATACTTCTACTAAGCTTGGTTAGGTGGAAAAGTTACTGCAAACTAATTATATAGTATCTCTCTCTCTCTCTCTCTCTAACTGAAGAAAATAAAAATATAAAGCAAGAGAGCAAGGAGGATGGACCAGGAAGTGAGATGAAAAGAATTGAGGATGGAGGCAATGACTAATTAAAGTTCATCAATGTAAAAAATCGAAGTCAAATGGGTTGTAGAAAAGAAAAGCAAAAGGGTGGTTCGCGGATGTCATTTTTGTGAATCTTACTATCAGATTTTAAGCTTTAGTTTAGAGAAATGATCTTATCTGTTCTATCTCCACCAGCTATGTATCACCATTTTATGTTTCTTATCAGCCTGGTCCTTTAGTTAGTCTTGTAAGGGACATGATAAAAAAGTTAAAAAACGATATGATATCAGCTTCAGTAATGAACAAAAGTAAAATAAAATGCAAGAAAGTGAGCCAATAATAAAATTTTAGCATAGAAGACTGCTTCGTGGTACTACTGTATATCAATTTACACCATTTATCTTGGAATATGGATATATACTTGGGAGTGATACAGCTGATTTTCTCTGCTTTCTACCCTTGAAGAGGCAAACATGCATATTTTCAGAATTCTGTGGATAGAATGTTAAACAACAAATAATTACTGCCCATGCATCAGAATTTTTCAGTTTTTATGTTTTGGCTGATTGACTATATTTGTAATTTTTTTTCTTTCCTTCTAATTTTTGGTATCTTCTTCAGATTGCTCAGGCAACATCAAAACAGATGTCCAAGCGTGATCCATTGAGACCTCTTATGGATGTCATTGACAATATGTTAGTGCAAATGGTACTGCTGATTCTTAAACATTATCATGTATTGAAATCTCTACTAATGGTTATTATTTATTCAATTCAACTTTTATTTTCCAATTTCCTAGTTCAAAGAAGATCCTTCCTTTAAGCCACAAGGGGGTCAATTGGGAGAAAATGATATGGATTACGATTCAGATGAGAAATCAATGGCAACTCTCAGACGTCATCTTCGGCAAGCTCGTGAGGAGTATTATCGATGCAAAAGGTATAGTTATTCTGTTAAGTACTTGTATTCTCCTGGATGATTCTGTTCTGCTTTCTCAGAATCTCAATCCATTCCTTGTATGTATCTATATCTATTTCTCAGAATCTCAAATCTATTTCTTGTAAGTATTTCTGCTTGTCATTTTTTTTTTCTCCTTATTGTGTTATTTTTGCCAAGGTAGTTGCTAAGTGTTATGTTTATCTTGTGTTTTTTTTTCTTATTCTTTTCCCAATTTTTCATAGTCATACTTTTACCTGTATTTCTACATGTAAGATCACTGACTGCTTCACAGTTTTTTCATGATTTGGTGGATGACACCAGAGATATTACCTTATTTATTTCCTACCTGTTTTCAACCTTGTGGAACTTTGATCCTTTGTAACACTCACATGGTAGGAAACTTGGTCAAAATGTCGTTATTAGCAGCATCAGTTTTCATTTCATTGTAATTGTCAACATAGGCACCAATTTGTCATCTATCATAGATTTTATGTAGAAAAAATATTGTTGAACCATTTGATCTAAAAGTTTAAGTTGTTAGAGTCGGCCACATGTATATCATTTTAAACATTTTTAAAAAAAATACTATATAGCACTCTGTAACTGTCAGGCGCTGATGATCATCTCACTAAAATATTTTGGACTCTTTTCTGTTATTTTTTCGCAGTGAGTACTTGACTTGTGTTACACAGGCACTTGAATTGGAAGATACTATTAAGAATTATGAACGACGCAATTCAACTGGATGGTTTGCACCTTCTTTATTTACTTATTGAAGTTTGTTTCTTTTGTTTGGATGTTACCATAAATTCTATTTCTTAAATTTTGTATTTGAACAATCTATATTCATTATATACATGACAATTTCTCTTGTAGATGTCTAACCGGGACATGAGGCCATGCAATTCGAGCTAAATTTAGTATCACGTTCATCCTCTGATACATATTCTTAACCCAAGTTTTTGGAGGTCAAAAAGTATTACAAAATGTCACCAAATTAGAGTCTGATCATAATAACGTGACAGCATTCTAAATCCATTACTGATCTTATCTGAGTGATGGTGATCAAAGTTTGCATGACTGCCATTTACACGAAGTAAAAAATGCTCCCATCTTAGTTTTTTAGCCTAGGGTAAATTCCATTCACGGTAATTATACTTTACTTTAGTGTGAATCAGGCAAGTATAGTACTTCTGTTTTATTCAATAGGGTTCCTACACTTTAATATGATTTAAATCGGATAACTTTGTCCAATTTTGGCAAAAAAGATGACCCGACAATCAATAAATGATTGTCGTCATTTATTTCATAGTTCTACTTACTCTTTGTTCGCAACTAACGGTTATGTGTGATTACATCATTTATTGAGTGCCACATCGATTTCCATAAGTAGCATTTGACGAAGTTGACTTAATTGAAATTAAATTAAACTTTACCTAATTTAAATCAAATTAAAGTATAGTTATCTGATTTTAAATAGATTTTGAATAATGACAGTGTAGTACCCAATTGAAATACAGTTTGATTGAAACTAGAGGAAAGTATAGTTACCGAAAACAAAATTTGCCCGTTTAGCATGTATCATTATGTTAACCATATCATGTGAAAGCACAAGTTTTTAGAGACTGTCATATGTATTGCCTAACACATTAATTATTGCTTAATAAATGGATGGCGATGAGACTTGATCCCTGGTCTTTTGTGACCATGTGAACCATCCCATCTAAAAGGCTTAAGTTGTTAAAAATGAGTCAATGCATATTCATTTTAAATTGTTCAACACACTAACATTTTACACTTAAATTATGTTTAACTAATGTTTGGCCAAAGAGTCATCTTTGAAGGCACGAATCAGTCCTTACTCATGGTAGAGTGTAAAGCAGGTTTGGGTATAACAGAACTTGAACCCGCGACCATTAGATTAAAATCCCAATTCTCTACCATGCTATACACCCAAAGATAAATTGTTTATATACGGTGAAATCATTTTTTAACCACATATTTCATGAGACCTACAAGTATTAATTACGTATCCTCTATTCATTTCTATCCATTTATAAATACTTCCCAAACAAGCTATTAGTGTAGTTTTTGCTGATTTTTATTTCAAGTAAAATAGAAAATAACATTGATTATTTTGTGCTCTCTGTGCCTCTTTTAGGTACTGGTTTTAATGGAAATGGACCTAGCTCTCATGATAATCTTTTGTTTCATAGGCTTACTTTTCCCTTTCTGTAAATTTGGAAGGAGAAAATATGGAGTTTCTGGGGCCAACTGCGTCCTCCTTGAATACACCTTGAGTAAAACTTCAAGATCCTTCTCCTCTGACCTATGCAAATGGGATTCAATTATGAGTTTTCTTTAGTTAGAGGGCGGTACCTTTGAGATTTTATTAATAATATGTCATCACTTGTGATAGAGAAATACCGTGGTTACATGAGGAAATAATGAAAGCAGTAAATGAGGAAGTACTACTTCCCTTATAATGAAAATAAATTACAATGGAAAAAAATAATAAAAAATAAAAAATCATATTCTAATGCTGGCAGTCCACGTCTATCAATTTATACAAATGCCCTTACATGTCATGGTAAGTCAACTAAATTTATTTGATATCGTCGATGATTCCAATTTTCTGCAGCAAGAGCATCTGCAACCTGATTACTTTCTCTGTAGATGTGGGAACTGTCTCTGTCGAACAATATGATATCTATGACCTATTTAAGTATGCCCTGAATAGCCCATGTTCCCCCTCCTCTAGTGATGCAGTGAGTAGCTTCTACATAATCTGACTCAATCCAAATGTTTGAAAAACCGAATCCTCTAGTACGAAGCGGAGAAAGCTTAATACATTGACTTGCGTGATCTCTGATGATACTTTCCCCGCTCGCAAAACCAATCCTTGACGCATCCATTAGTATTGATCTTGACGGATCTGATTGATGGAGTGCACCACCAAACCAAAACGGAGAGAAATGAGGAAGGGGGGTTCAAAGCAATACCAAAGATGGGTGCAAATATCAAATCGCCTTGCCAATGCACAGCTCGAAATAGTCTTCCCTTATGAAGAAAATGGATCATGCGATAAACCCTCCAAATGATACGTCTGGCCTCCATGCGGATCCCCTTATGCTTTGCATCATTCCTCTCAGTCCAAAGAAACCAAAATATCAGTAGAGGAAGTGTGAATGTGTCCACAATGAACATACTGTCCAGAATACCGCCTTCTCTGAAACCTTTGTCTGACTCCCTCTCCTGAACTCATAGGAATCCGAAAAATATCTCCAAAATTATTAGTTGTTGTGTAGTTACTCCAATAGTTTGTGGTGCAATTTCTGTGGCCTTTTTATAGGGTATTTTTTTCAGAGAAACTGCTACTGAGTTCTTCGCTATGATTTGGTAGGTTAGGCTTGACAGTTCTCGTGAAGTTCTCTAGGTAAGGAATAGTAGGTTTGTTGGGAAAGAATTCCTTATCTACGGCAAAAGGACCACTGAAAATAAGGACTAAGGAAGAAGGCTGTTTTTCATTGAATGCTACATCTATGGTAACAGAAAAGGCATAAGAGCTGGATGACAACACATTTACCCTTTTCTTGTGAGAGAATGGCCAACAAACATATATTTAAGTGGTGGGCACATATATGCACAAAGGTTACACACCCAAATGTTACTGGGGAAGGTCGTCTAAAACCAAGATGGATGACCTAGACCAAAATGGGATAACTGAAATTGTTCTCCATCTGAAGTAGGATTTTGGAGATATAGGTATGAGTAGGATCTGCCATCCACTTTCAGCTTCAAGGAGATACATTCCCCTTCTTCTCTAGCATGTCCAATCATTCTCCCCATGAAGTCATAAAGAAACATGGAGAATTAGTGGTGTCCTAATTGTAAGAATATACAATAAGGAAAATTCTGGTTTGCCCGAGGGGGGGTTACCGAATGTTTCCCCCCCTCTCACATGGGGGCGGGCCCCCCCATGTATTAATTAATTCCCGAGCTGTGGCCCACCTCTTGAATGTGAGGGTCGGTGAAAAATTCGGTGGGAATTTTTCGGGCACAGTAGCTTCGTCCATACAATAATTTCTAATTTTTGGAATATACAAATATAATGATAGTCTTAGAACAAGCAAGACATTTTCTAGAGTTAGAGAAGATCAGAAGATTTAAGGAATACATCTAATGTAGGATGCAATCAAACAAAATAGTAGAATTATAAGAGGGGGAAAGGAAAGGGGAGACGAATTAGACAGAGAAAAGAGAAATTGGAGAAGGAAGTATTAAATTTTATTCATATCAAAGTTGTATCTATTACAATGCATAATCCCCCTTTACGTAAGGTTTCAAATATCCTATTTCAAGTAGAAAACATCTAATAAAATCTATTAAATCAACTCTTAATTACGTTTCTTAATAAGCATCAAAATTGAAAACTAAGCCCCCGTTTGACCCCCATTATTTCAAATTATAATTTTCCATCTCTTATTTTCAACCATAATATTCCATAAAATAATATTACACATAAATCGAAAATTTTTCTATCTTTCTCAACTACACATTTTCCAAAAAAAGACTATTCCAAAAAATATAATCCCAAATAATGGGGGCCGAACGGGGACTAAATTAATAATATCTCTATATCATTTCTCTTCGACCGAAAGAACTCGACCGCGATGAAATAAACTGCAACTTCTTAACCAATGAGGACGATATTTCTTGCTGACTAAATAACAATAACGACCATATGTCGACGATTGAATATGAAAATCTTCCCAAACATCTGATCTAACCAAGAGGGGAACGATCTTTCCTTTTAGCTAAGTAGCAATAAGGAACTTCAATAAGCAACAACCTGTGCAACTCATTTACAAAAGCTACCACAATCTATATGAGGAGCACAATACACTAGCAGAGTAGACTGAAACGAATGATTACAATAACGGTGGTTCGAATGTGTCTGGATAAGGAAACAATTTTACAATATTGAAAACGGCATCTTCATTTAAGTGTGATGGCCAATCAAATAGATTAATTCCTAGTGCTTGATCCAAAAACTTTTTCTTTACATGTTTAGACAGTAACATTGTAGGTAAATCCTCAGTTGTATCAAGTTTTATATTGTCGTAACTATCATCCCCACTATTAGAATTTTCAATAGGCTCAACAAGAAAACACCATTTTCTTCTACATGATGAGAAATAACATAGCCAAACTTGGAAAGTAACTATTGGGATTGGGGTGGGTGACCTAGTGTATGATATGCTTGGCAAAGATGGAAGGTTATGTATCAAAGGTTGACCTACCGGTAAGCATCATCCAAGGATTAGGGTATAGGAATGTTGTCGGATAATATTTCAATATTCAAACTATTGAGAAGCCTAGACGATGTAACATGTAGAGTTTCATTAATATCATAACTTTGCAGTAGATCTTCAAAGTGGGCTAGATATTCCCTAATAGTAGATGTATCTTGCCTATAGTGTGAAAAAAAAAAAACTGATTTATCAATTGAGTTCAGTAATATACAGGGGCGTATTCATTACTTAATAATCTTATCTCATCCCACGTTGACCTAAGCGAACAATGTTATACAAAAAGGACTTCCAATAACACTTAGCAGATTCGACAAATGACAGATTAACATAACAAATACGACACGGGTCAATTAAGTTGTGAAAGCTAAATAATTTTTCAAGATTATCGAACCAATAACCATCTAAAATCCCATGGTTATAATGTAACCCGCTTAGAAAGATAATGAACGTCGCTACAAAATCCCTAGACGGGGGGACAATTCTACCGATAAGGGAAAGGGAAAGGTACACTATCGTGATAACTGACAAGTTTTGCTGAATGATCTTCTTGTATGTATTGTCTCTTAATTTATAGAATATTACAACGATAAACAAGGAAAGAAACGGGATATAAATGGAAACTAAATAAATTAACTATCCTCTGATACCCCCCTCAAATTTATGCTGGTGAGTCCACAAGCATCAATTTGTTGACAAGAAAGTGATGACGATGGCGAGTCAATGATTTAGTGAAGATATCTGCTGCCGTTGAGTACTGGAGACATGGGGAAGAGCTATGATATTGGAATCATAGGCATCTCGGATGTAATGACAGTACACTTCAATATGTTTGGTACGTTCATGATACACAGGATTAGCCGCAATCTGAATAGCATTAGTATTGTCACCATGGAGTGGTGTAGGCCGTGATTGAGAAACACCAAGTTCAACGAGAAGACCGCGCAACCATACAACCT
>CAIGRQ010221058.1:0-12880 GCA_903798375.1 Fraxinus sp. D2006-0159 | reverse complement strand
AAAAAAAAAACGTGTCATCTTCTAATAAACAAATGACAAATCAGAAGACTGTGACGTCTCTCCATCCCTTTCTCAAATTTCTGCAACTCGAGTCCGTAGATAGAGAAATCCAGACTTTAAAGAGATAATCAGCAGTCGGTTTTAGACCCATTTTGTTTTCTTTTGGTACAATCTATTCTAGTAAGAAAAAGAAATTTAAACAAAGCTTTCGTTTCTAAGTTGAATTTTGAGGGGGCTAAGGCTAAACAAAACAGCAAGGAAAAAGAGGTACTGAAGGTTTCAGTTCAGGGACTTGATTTAGAGAGGCATTAAATTTAGAAGTTTGAAGAAGTTATTTTATTTTATTTTTTTTTTTGGTACTTCGTAGGTGGGTATGGGGCTGATGTTGATTGGACACCACCGTGGGGATTTCTATTCCAGCTGATTGATTTAGTATCGAATAATTTCTGCTCTTCCGAAACTGGTTGTTGGGCATTCTTTTCCAGGAAGTGAATTGAGTTTTCAATTTGGAGGTTGAGTTCTTCATATTTGGAGTTTTAGTATCGATCTTTTCTATCAAAAATCGGGTTCGAATTAGTCAAATGAGCTATCTAGATTCAGAAAGAGAACTGGGCATCTGGGGTGGAATTTAATGAAGAAGATGAAACTAAAGGGGGCCTGTTGGTTTTGGAGCTGAAGCTTGATCAGCCTATGGATGAGGAGGCTGGAAGACATAGAAATATGTATAGAGAAAAGGTAGACCCAAATTTCTATCATTTTTCATATATACAAACTATGTAACTATTTATGTATTGATGAATTATTATCAGCGAGTTAGATTCTACAATTGCTTAATTTGTGTTTGTTGAGATGTTCTTTAAATCTGCTTCAACTTGTAAGTATAAGTATATAATAACTGGGTGCCACTAAATCTAAATTAAGCTTTATGTTGTTCACTGGATTAAATTTGTTGCCTCCCGTACTAATGTGATATTTACATGGTTGCAACAGACTACACGATGCACAACGCACGATGCACTATAATGTTTCTAAATAGTAAATCTGTAGAACCTTTCTTCGAAGTATTTCAACTCAAAGTCTTACTATAGCCAGTAGCCACAGAATGTTTTTGCATAGTGTTTCTGACATTTTTGTTGTAACAATTGAATATTAAGTCGTATGATTCACTGCTCTAATCTCATTTCTGTTGCAACAGAATTTCTCGGCAATATTTTTTCTTGCGACTTGCCTTCCAGAGTCTGGGAGTGGTATATGGAGACTTAGGAACATCTCCTCTATATGTGTTCAACAATATATTTCCTCATGGAATAAAAGATACAGAGGAAATTATTGGTGCCCTTTCGTTGATTATATAGTCCCTTACTCTGATACCTCTAAAGTATGTTTTCATATTATGTAGAGCAAATGACAATAGTCAAGGTAAACTGATGCAGAGTACAGAATATCTGTTATATTTAATAGGTATAAGCATGTTACGAGATTGCTAATTTTGGAATTTAGTTATTGATAAACTTAATTGTTAATTAAAATGAATGTCCCTTCTTTGGCTGCTGGAGTCGAAGCTTTTTATGATATGTTATGCCAAGAATGGAAAGATTAATCTCTTTAATTGACTGGAGAAGTCATTTTATTTTCTTAGTTATATAATCAAGTGAGACATTAGAGAATATTGATTGCTACGTACTAGTCAACATGAAGTTGTAAGTTGTTACAAAAAAACAAAATATAGTAAAAATAACAAGCACCTTGATTTTGGATTATCACTTCTTACTCCTCCTCCTTCGAAGTTTCATTTATCCTCTTTTTTTTTTTCTCTATTTAAACAATAATAAGGAAAGAATTTCCCTTTATATGTTGATTGACTGATAGTAACATCGTGCAATATTTAGTTCCACCACAGTTTAGTTAGCACTTGCATTTTTTGATATTTTTATCTTGGAACATGTAGTGCTAAAAGAAGCAATGGTCGCAAGTATTTTAGGCATCATAATTTATACCTGATTTGGAGACTGGCTGTATCAATGTTTTGGGACAATTTCTACCTGTGAAACTGTGAGTTGTTCAATTTCTTCAGTGACCCTGCCAAATAATTAGAAAAAGTCAAATAATAGTAATGTTGAGAAAGATGTGCCGAATCAAAAACAACAAAAACCAAAAGACTTTCATGAAAGAAGTGATATTATTGGAGAATAAGAAATGAAGCAAGTTTAATTCTTTCAATCGAAGGCTTTTTACTAATCACCTTAACCATATTTCTAAATTTTCCATTCATGTCCGTAATAAAGAAAGATGAGCGAAAAAGAAAGGTTAAAAAGCTTGACACAGACTATGATTTCATAACTGTATTCATCTTTTGTTCAGGGGGAACCTTTGCTCTTTATTCTTTACTATGTCGGCATGCTAATGTGAAAACAATTCCCAACCAGCATCGCACTGATGAGGAGCTTACAACTTATAGTCACAGTGCATTCCTCGAGCATTCATTATCTACTAAAACTAAGAGGCTGGAGGCACACGCATTTAGAAAGAATGCCCTTCTCATACTAGTACTTGTTGGCACTTTCATGGTGATTGGTGATGGAATTCTCACTCCTGCTATATCAGGTAATTACAGGCCTTCTATAATCTTTCTGTTCCTTTTTGATGGGTTTGTCAACAACTCTTGATCGTTGCATCTACCTTGTAGAGAATAGTGATGTTTTACACAGTTCTTCACATTTGAGGATGCCCGTACTTAAGTATTGCGTTTCCTTCTTTTAATTATGCAATGTGACGTCAACTGCTACCTTATAGGTCTTACATAGGAAAGGGGGTGGTGGGTCGTTTGATGTGGATGACCAGTGACATTAGTTGTTATTCTGGGATTGATTCCAAGTTTAACTCGTCTCTATGATTAAGTTCTTGGTGGTCAAATGGGAGGTGAAGTGTACTTATGCTGAGGGCACTTCGATATAGCATTGATGCAATTCAGGTAAAGCCTTAACATTTCATTGCAATTTATGTACGTGTGTGTGAGCCTGAGCAGATGCAAGATCTTTGATAGACGCACAACGGAAAAGGTGTACATGGGTAAAAAAAATTTATGGGCTGTTGAATTGATTCTCTTACTCCATCTATAAGTTTGTGAGTGGTTCCATATTTGCCCTGAATATAGGTAAATTAGTTTTTCTAAGCTATAAGTGATTCCATGTATAGAATTAAGATTTAGTACATAATCATATACTTTGGAAATTGAGTTCTGAATGCTTAGGAAGTAATCAAGGTTCAGACACACATGACCCTTTTGTTATTTCTATCTTCCTTGGAAGCACCGATATGGAAATGACACAGATACGCCGATATTCAATTTTTCAAAAAAGTATGATACAACACATCCTCAACAAGTGGTTTAAAATGATAATATATATATTTTTTCGTTTTTATATTTTATATTGTAAATTAAATTTATTTTTGTTAATTCAATTGTGTCGACAATGTATCTAAGTGTTGGCAATGTGTTGCCCAACATCTCAACAACGTGTCCTACTATATAAAATGAAAAATAACTCCACCTGGTAATTCGGACACGTGTTGGTGTCCGACATGATGTATCTCCAAGCGTTTTGGCAATGTGTAAGGCGGTGTGTCCAACTATACCAAACCTAACGATAATTTGGATGCATCACCTAGAGTTTTCGACACGTGTCGTCGACCAACATGAAGTATCTCCTGGAGTGTCGTCAGTATGTCAGGGGATGTGTCCAACTGTACCTAACTAAAAAATAATTTGGACATGCCAACATGCATTTCTGACACGTGCGCTGAGAGAGTGTCAGTGCATTCTAGTATCTGCGTTAAGCTAATCTTATATGCTTCTACTACTAAAGTATGACCTTGTCAAATTATAATATTTTTGGGAAAAGATGTCCATATAAAAATGATTGCCAAATGAGATAGGGCAATATTTTGCATTGTTGTAATGGTGCTGTAATCTTTAATTCATTATTTTGTTGTTTTGGTATGAAACATTTTACCAAAATATGTCTTGCAGTTCTTTCAGCTTCTGGCGGGATCAAGATGAACCATCAAAGATGAGTAATGGTACTGATCTACTCTCAAAATTAATGGTTTATGTAGTTTTTGTTCTATAGCATTTCCTTTTGGTTGTTTGAATTGTCTATATATATTTATTACAGTTCTTTTACATGTTTTTTGGTTTTCCATTATAAGTCTAAATTCGTGTTTTCTCGTGCAGATGTGGTTGTACTGGTTGCTGTGTTCATACTAGTTGGTTTGTTTAGCATGCAACATTATGGAACAGACAAAGTTGGTTGGCTTTTTGCTCCTGTCGTACTGCTTTGGTTTCTCATGATTGGAGGCATCGGCATCTTCAACATATATAAATATGATAGCTCAGTCTTGAAAGCCTTTTCACCTGTGTTCTTATACCAATATTTCATAAGAGGAGGAAAAGACAGCTGGACATCTCTTGGTGGCATCATGCTCAGTATCACAGGTTTATTTAATATCGCTTGTGCCTTTCACTCCATCCATCCATGTCTTTTTAGTGCTTCCTGGAACTCTTTAATATTTAAAATGCACGTATAAGCAAGTTCCATTAGATTTTGATTGCTGCTTACTAACTACTGGGACAGACACTTTTTGCCGATCTTACCCATTTTCCAGTTTCAGCTGTACAGCTTGCTTTCACAGTAATTGTGTTTCCTTCCCTTCTTCTAGCCTACTCTGGACAAGCAGCCTACTTGATGCAAAATAAGGAACATGTAATCGATGCATTTTACCGTTCTATTCCAGATTGGCTATGATACCGTGTCTTCAATATAGAAATGATTTTGAGCTTTTTCAAAAATTGATTTTTCGTCACAACTTGATATTTGAATGCACCCCCATGTTTGCTTGAGCTTATTCAACGCTGAAAATACGTGAGGTGTAAACACTAGTGCATTATATTTCCCGATAAAGAAATATTTAACCATTGATCGCTGCAAAACCCTAGCTGCTTTCTGACTCTGAAAAATGGTTTATGGTGAAGGAAATGTGTGTATGCACTGAAGATAAAAGAAGCGTCTTCACTAAATCTGTTGTTCGACCATAGAAAATGGTTTTTGGAAGTCGGCGTCGCTCCATAGTAGCTTCTAGGCCAAACCAAAATGCATGGATGAGTTGATTTGGGAAATTCATATTATTTCAAAAAGCTTATAATATCTTTCTGTTGGCAGTTGGCAGTTGGCACGGAAATCAGCAGTAGGAATGTCCCAGCAGCAAAATGTTAAAACACTTCTTCTACTTTGGAGCACTAATATGTGTTAATGCAAGTGCCATTTTTATATAGTTCCTTGTTTATGTTTTCTACATTTGGTAAAAAGCAACCACGTATGGCAAAAATCAAAGGAAACCTTTGCAAACATGCACAGAGACTCACATTTCAAAGAGTAGACAAATGAGTGAATATCAATAATCAGCTTGATATAAGATTATGAAATTAAGCCTCCATTTGGCAAATTTATAAATGGTTCCTAAATAGGAATATGAGTGGGTCCCACGAAAAGTGTAAATCATAATGAACAATAGTTATGAATGTGAGATTAAAATTAATTCTAGAAACTAACTGAATTTATAAACCATTTATAAATTTGTATCCAAAAGGAGGCTAAATGTTAGTGTCACGTGTAACCCTTATATTTAAATTTTCATTATGCAGATGGTATATACTGGCCAATGTTTGTTGTTGCAACTTTGGCTGCTATTGTTGCTTGTCAGGCCACCATATCTGCTACTTTTTCAATAATCAAGCAAGCCCTTGCCCTGGGATGTTTTCCAAGAGTCAAAATTGTACATACATCAAAGAAGTTCCTTGAGCAGATAGACATTCCAGATATGAATTGGATCCTTGTGATTCTATGTATTGCTGTAACTGCTGGATTTAGAAATAAAAGCCAAATTGGTAATGCTTATGGTGAGTTTGCCCGTGTTATGCAAAGCTTTATTTTTCTCATTTCATTTTCAGCACCCAGTATTGATCTACTGCGCAGGTGCTTGTTCCAAGAAACCCATTATTTCTATTAGCCTACACACAGTTAAGTTTATACAGCTCAGTTTGACACTCGAATACTTTTCCATATGTGATCTCTAACCTTCGATATTATTATGTCGACATCCATTACATTCCGAATTGGCTATAAGGTTCATATCTATTTGATGTATTTGATGCCATTGCATATAATAGGTTAGCCGAACTTTGTTTGAATAACAGTAATACTTACCATGGTAGTCAAATGACATTCTGATTCATTCCCATTTTCCTGAATAAGTTAACTCCTGTTTTACAGCATTTATTTTGTTGTCATTCTCTCTCTTGCCTTTTTTTTTTTTTTTTATTTCTACCCCATTTCAATGTCCTTTTTTGAACTTTATTTTTCCTACAACGTTTGATTTTATATTTCACGATATAAATATCCGTCTGGATCGATTTAAATTTATCATATCATACTTAAATAAAAGAGTGAGTTTGATGGCACTATTCATATGCTGTTTAAGCCGTCGGCTAGGCTTTGCTCGGCTTGGCTGAGCTTTTTTTTTTTCGAGCCGAGCCAATTGGCTTTCTGTCCCGGCTCGGCTCGCCTAAGCCGTCTTTTTTTGTTTTTTGTTTTTTTTTTTCGTTTGATTCAGTATGTTAAGTTAAAAATATGAGTTTTAAACGATTTAAATTTTTTTTTAAAATGTTGAAGTGCGACCATGATAAATATATGGTAGATAAATTTTAAATATCAAAAATAAGTTTACATTAATTGTGAAATATAAAGTTGTGATTGTTTATATTTCTTTTTTTTTTTTTTTTTATTTCTTAACCAATCTCGTACTTGAAAACTTTGTGCAACAAGTATCTTCCCTATTTATATCCAATATTGAAATGGTAACCAATTGATGGATTGAAATTTATATTGGTGTAATGTTTCCGAAAAATAAGTAAAAACCTTTATTACAACGAGGTTATCGTGCTCCTCCGCTAGGTAGTGAAATTATAATGGCATTGCCCTAAATGTAAAGCATTATCCTTGAGCCAATTTACTTGTGCAATGTTGATAATTTCTATATACGGAGTAGGCTTTCTTGTTCCCTTTTCTGCGTCTGCTACATATGAAACTGGTAAACAGCCTTCATATCTCCTTGTAATAAAGTTGACTNGCCTTCATATCTCCTTGTAATAAAGTTGACTATGCTGTGAAGTGATTGTAAAAATGCAATAAAACTGAATCAATTACATCTATTTGGTTTTCATTCCTTATGAACTATGACATCAATTATCTTTGAGAGATTAAAGGCTAAAGGTTTTACAATATTATGTCTCATGTGATAACAGGTACGGCTGTCGTGATTGTTATGCTCGTGACCACTTTTATCGTGACATTAATAATGTTACTAGTTTGGCACTGCCACTGGATTATTGTCCTAATCTTCACGGGTTTTTCTCTGGTTGTGGAGTGTACGTACTTCTCTGCAGTGCTTTTCAAGGTCATCAAGGTGGTTGGGTTCCCCTTGTGATTTCTGCTGCCTTTCTTGCCGTCATGTATACCTGGCATTATGATACAATCAAAAGGTATGAATTTGAGATGCACAGCAAGGTCTCAATTGCTTGGATTTTAGGGCTTGGGCCCAGCTTGGGGCTGGTTCGTGTTCCCGGTATAGGGCTTGTGTACACAGAACTAGCTAGTGGAGTACCACATATTTCCTCACATTTCATCACCAACCTACCAGCCATACATTCTGTTGTAGTGTTTGTGTGTGTCAAGTACCTTCCTGTGTACACAGTTCCAGAGGAAGAGAGATTTCTTGTGAAACGTGTAGGTCCAGTCCGTTGTGTTGCAAGATACGGTTACAAGGACCTTCACAAAAAAGACGATGAATTTGGGAAGAAGCTCTTTGAAAATCTCTTCACATTTGTTCGGCTCGAGTCCAGGATGGAAGGGTGTTCCAACTCTGATGAGTAAAGCTTATATGGACAAGACACTCAACGATCAAGAGACTTTTTGTTGAAAGATAATGCTTACACATCTCCATCGAATATCGACCTCACCATTTCATCGGTGGACTCCATTGTACCTGCTAGATTTCCACAGCACATGCACGACACCATAACATCATCAGGGCGACATAGTTCGATGAATTGGAGTTTTGGCTAGTTGTAGGGATGCCAGGGTGGTGCACATCCTAGGGAATACAGTAGTTAGAGCTAGTAGGGAATCTAGGATGGACCATGCTACACTTACATAATTTTTTACATAATATTTTATCGAATCGACAAGTGGCGGCCCCCTATTAGGGGGGGGGGGGTCGTCTGGGTACAATATTATGTAAAAAATTAGGTACAAATAGAATAATCCATCTAGGATTTATAAGAAGATAGCTGTTGATTATATATATGCATTTCTTAGGAAGATCTGCAGGGAAAATAGTGTGATTTTTAATGTACCTCAAGAAAGCCTTTTAAACGTTGGGCAGGTTTTGTTTGTGTGAATTGAGTTTTGTTGACTGTATTGAGTCCTCAAAATTTGATTTTTGATAACTTAATTTGAAATTCTTGAACATTGGCATTGTCCTTGATCACGATGTAGTATCATGTGGTAGTAATATCGAGTAATTCTATTCGATACCAACATGCAACCTCAATGATATGCCAATTAAGTGGTTTCACATTCCTATATTTAATTAGATATATTATGTAATGACTGAAATATGTTAAAAACACTTTTTGTGCTACATAACATTATCATGTAGTTATACCTGATTCTATTTATTGAGACATTGCATTTCTAAGTTTTATAAAACGAGCATACAAATATTCACTTGAATATAATTCACTTTTTATGTTAAGGGATGCATAACTTATACGGGTGTGTTTGTCACCCATTATTGGGTTGAAAATGGAGTAATAAATAGTATTTTTTGAAGAATGTGTGGTTAAAATTTAAAGTAACTTTATTGGTTTGTGTATAGAATATTTTAATGGGTGAATGTGTGGTGGATATTTTTTACTGTAGCAAACAAAGTTTGATAAAATGGTAGACAAACAGGGGCTACATGAGCCGTGGCCCATTTCCTCCAAATAATGAGTAACGTTGCTATTTTAGCGTTCCTCTACGTGACATTATAGTTATAGCCTATAGGTATTAGATGATGCCACCTAATGACATCCATGCATTCCACTGAAAGGTGACATCACACCAAAGTTTTGTTTTGAGAAAATTTGGAATTGCAATGCCTGTGGTCTGGCGGTTCATATACTGTCTAGATATTGTGATTTTGTATTTTATTCTACTATTTCATTTAGGACAAAATCTCGTTTCAAATTTCAATCAAATAACTAGCAAGAGGCTCAAACTTAGAGAAACTAAAGGCAAGTGCCTCCAGAGCATAGGTAGGAGTTGTTGACTGAAGCACTTCGAAAGTCATGCCACAAGTTGACAAACATAGGATAATGAGGCGGAGATCATTTGCTACAAAATATTTGGTGGTGGTAGATACCACTTAATCCATATATTTACCCCAATAAGGTAAATGTTAGACAATCAAATCAAAGTGTTAATATGTAAAATGAGTGATTGATTGGACGAGTAAGGGGAAAGCAATTCAATGATCCTGGCAATTGTCATAAAAGGAGTTTGCACAAACACATGAAAGTGACTCGTATCTCCAACATATTTATATTTAAGGTAAATAACAACTACGAGTCGACTACCAACATGCTTTCAATATTTTGGTTAGAAGAAGTCCTTGAGAGATTAGAATAACTCGCACACCCTCAACTCTATAAACATCTTCAGAATCTACAAGGCTACAATAGGTGAAAAAAAACACATGTCAATGTCTTCCTAAAATCCAATTTCAATAATCTGATTTAATTGTCGAGTGCATACAGTCATTGCATCCCCCTCTATAACAACAATCTTGCATTCTTATATTGTCCTTTTAAGAAAGTATAATACAAGTGATATATAAGTGACGAACTTCAACTTAACTTTTATGTTAAAACAGATTTTGAAGTCAACAATAAAAAATTAAACAACTTCTCACAAAAATGAATTTATTTTTGGTTTAACCACTCCCATAATCGTTACACATTTCAAATCTTGCACGTCCATTGAGTAGATTTTGAATTTTGAAATAAAATAATTAAAAAACTCAAATATTTCCTAAATACCTCTTCAAATCTTTAGCAAAATCCCATTTCAAGAACATATTGTTATATTTCAATTTATACTGTGATTCCACGCTGCCATGTTTAGTACATCTTTAATATAACAATGTTACAAAATTACACTTTCTGTTTCGAATCGATGAACCAGCAGAAGATAAGATTCAAAGAGAAGAATAAAGAAAAGGTTGTTGACAATGTCAAAGACAAAAAAGAAGAACACTCTCCCCCAGCACTTGATGGCGGCTATTATTACAACGTGCGCATAAAAATCTATAATATATAATATATACACACATGTATATATCTGTATATAGTATAAATTCATATGAAGATTCATGGAGCTCGATTGAATACTCTCTTTTCTGTGGGATTCATCGGTCAAGAAGCAGAACGGAGAAGGAGAGAGTGAAGGAAGAGAAAAAGGCTGAAGAAAAATGAGAAGATTGTGAAGAGAGATGATGACAGGCGTCCAAATGCGCCACGTGGCGTCTTACCATTGGATGACGCCTGGGCTCTTCTTCCCACGACAACACATACCCTTTGGCTGCCATGTCAGTGTGTGTAACCTACCCCCACCCCACCGCCCACCCCAAGTCCTACAACCTCGCCGAATCCACACTTCATTCTCTCTCTCTCTCTCTCTATATTTATTTCGATTGTCTGCACCTATTCTCTCTCTCTCCTCCTCCTCCTCTACCCTAATCCCTCTTTGACCCTGCTCCACCGCTCTCTTAATTTATCGGTTCATGTGCATAGAGAATTAAGCAAAAGTGGGTTTTCCTTTTTATGGGTTTTGTCCATGAACAAAGTCTGGTGAGTGCTAAATTTTATCTGGGACATTTTTTTTTTAATTTTCCTCAAGTGTGGTTCTGCAATATGTTTCGATTCCAGTGTGTATAGCTCTTCATTAGGAACTGGCACTGCTTGATTGTTGTGCATATTGTGGGTTTAGTTTTCATTAAGTTAAAAGTTATGATTTTGGGGTTTTGGGGATGCTTTAATTTAAATTGGAATTTATTTGTGCGTTTTGTTGAACCTGTCTTGATCTTTTATGATTTAATATGTTTTTGCATGTGATGGTCTCTGATTTATATTAGATCACTCACTGTTCATCTCTTTGCAAAATGGGGCTTTCGAGGATATCTTTTTGAATTTGGTTACATGAAGTCGATCTATTAGTTCACTCATTGTTTATCTGTATTTATACAAGCATGAAGTTTCTTTTTTTGTAAGAAACTGAAGAATTAATAAATGAATAAATACCAACTTAAGAATAGGAACAAGGAAAAAAATGACTACATTATGCATGTGTGAACTTCGGAGAGAAAAAAAGAAAGATTAATGAATAAGATCTATGATTTCTGTTACTATCAATCCAAAAAAGAAAGATATTTGCTGATGAGGAAACTTATGAAAGAGGGAAATGATAAAAAATGACAAGATATACCCTGCTCAGACATCCTGTAATTTACAGTGCGTCACAACTTTAATGTTCTTGTTATTTATTGCATGGCATGCGCAAGCTTAAGTAAGGGTTAAGTAGTTGGATAAATACTGGTCATGACTACTTAAAAGAATACGAAAAAAAGAATATATACGTGGTTCTCAGCATCCTGGATACAACGGACTTGCTTTTTGATGTTTCCTATATTTGAAAATCAATTTTCGGAAAGTAGTGCTTTTATTATGATATTTTATGTGGCCAATTTAAATAATGAGCTAGTTTCTCCATCAACTACCATAAGCTCTTCTCATGTCCAATAATCCTGTTTTTGTGATGTGTATTGTTCATACCAATTATATTAATCCTAGTGCTAAGTTTTTGTGAGCATCAAGCAGTTAAAAGTCTCAGTTCCAAGACCCTTCATAGACCTATTTAAGTATCAGCAACAGACTTGCCTTTTGATGTTTCCTATACCCTTTTAAACAATGAGCTAGTCTCTCCATCAACTAACTTAAGCTCTTCTCATGTCCAATAATCCTCAAAAACACTACACATAACAAGTATTAATCTAGTTTTTGCTACAAGAATCACATGTTTATGCTTTCGCTCCTAAGTTGCCAGCAGTTCGTGTCCTAATGTCATCTTTAAAGGAATATTGGAAAGGCTTCTTGCTTACTTGTGAGTTAGTTCATAGCTATGTTGATTTAGTCATGTGATGAAAGTGCCGCGCAGCACTCGTTAGAAGGGTATCTTATATGTACTTTTGTTGCTTAAGGAAAGGTATGAATGGAATTTGGAGCACAAGGGAGAGATGGGTCTACAAAATTTCGTTACTTTAGTTTTAGGGTGCTTAAGAGTCCCCAATATATAATATATAGATTGCACTTGGTAAATTTTTCCGAAGAAAAGAATGTTTATGCTACAATGGCTGAAGTTTGTCTGCGGCTAACAAATTCCCTTTCTTCATTGCAGATCTTAAATGCATGACTTGGCATCTAACAATGAGGGAAAACGTTTCAGATACTAGTAAAATCCTTAACAGAAATTGGGTCTTGAAACGTAAGCGAAGAAAGCTTCCATGTGGTACAGACAAGTCCAGTGGCAGAGAAAAAAATTCCAAATATGTAGAATATTCATCAAGCACTTCATCCAAACGTAGCTTGAAAGAAAAACTTGCTTCAGATCATTCTTCTGGCAAGAAAAAAGGAAATGATGGAGTGAGTGTTTTTTTTTTTTTTTTT